>PVJA010043859.1:0-16529 GCA_004027025.1 Myocastor coypus | reverse complement strand
CTGTTGCTCAGTAGGTCCTGAATTTACACCTTTGTATAGTGGAAGCTCTGTTCACAAGCTTCATTCACTCCATAATTCTGGAATATGTGTGCTCATAGGGAAAAGGTAACCCCAGTCAAGCAGAGCTCATCATGCGAACAATAGTTTGCGAAAATACAAAATCTTGCCCATAACGTGCGTTTGGAAACTAAATCATTTGTAAGCAAAAAGTATTTGTGAACCCATACGCCACTGTGCTGAAAATAAAAGGGGACACTGGAAAAATAAAACTTTCTGCCCACCTCCTTTTCTCATGGAGCAGATCCCTAAAGAAACTCGTGCTTCTATCCCCACTTGCAGAAGCTCTAACGTGTCCCATGCACCGTGCTCATTTCCAGGACATGGCACAGGCCTTCCTGTCTGGCGTCTGATGGCTTGGTCTGGGAGACAAAAAAATACGGGCACACAGGAGGATGCCTGGATGCAAGCACAGAAGTGTGCATTATCAATACTTAGAAAGTAATGCTCCATTATTTCACAGAAAATTTAGTCGTTCAGTTCACTGTGGATTTGATAGTAGTTACCAACTCCAAAGGCTTCGATGTGTGCGAAGAATAATCTGCGCTCACAAGCTCCCTGTCATCCATTCAGAGCCTGTGCAAGGCCAGGGGCTGGAGCAAGAGAGTTCAAGAAAAATACTCCTGGAAGTAAAAATTCATTCTGGCTAAGGATTCAACACAGTTGATGCTAAAATTTATACACAGATAATAAATACCAAATGCTAGCTCTTGAAGCAGAGCACCAGGGCCCTGTCTTATGGAAGACGATTTTCCACTGTCAGAGAGGTCAGGGTGATTAAATAATAGGAATTGGTTATGCACTTTATTTTCACTCTTTTCTGTTTTTTTATTTTTAATTTTTATTAGGGCACACCTGCAGTATCCAACGATTCCGTGTACCGTAGTGAACTGGTGCACGTACATAGCAGAACTTCAATTCTTTTCCCCTTTCCCTGCATAATATTAGATTTTGATGAGTAACTCACAACGCATGTCTCACATATGGGTCACAGTAGGGTGTTTGGACCTATGAGAACCCACAGCAGCAGCGAATCTTACAGGATGTGGATCTGCAATGCCCGGTAAGTTCTCAGTTGCCCAAAACTCGCCACCTGCTGTTGGCCTGGTTCCTAAACAGGCGATGAACCCGTACCCCTCCATGGCCTGGGAGCCCTGCTTGAGAGGACTTACATGCCTTCCCAGTCTTGGAGGAGTGGGTGTCATACACCCACTGTAGAAAGAGTTATCAACCTGGACAGTGGGGGAAGTAGAAAGCACCTCACACACCGGAAGTTACTTTGTTCACACAGGCGGCAGGGACCAGGCCCTCTGGAGCCCCGCTTCTACATGGCCAGTCATACATGCATCACCTTGACAGCCAAGCACGTGTAGCCAGCAGCCCAGATCTTACCCATGGGTCACCACAAAACCTCTCAACGTTCTTCTGCTGTATCCATCTTTACTCCTGGAAGTTGCAGCATATACGTGAAAATTTCCTGTTAATCTCTAACAAATATTTGAGATTTCTTTGCCTATTCAGTCTGCTTTTTTCTCGTTCTCTCTCTCTCTTTCTTTCTTTCCTTTCTTTCCTTCCTTTCCTTTCCTTCCTTCTTTCCTTCCTTCCTTCCTTCCTTCCTTCCTTCCTTCCTTCCTTTCTTTCTTTCTTTCTTTTTTTTTTTTTCTTTTTTCCTGTACCGGGGATGATTAAACTCTGGGCCTTCCACCCACCAGGAAGGCACCTATGCCCTGAGCTATATTTCCAGCCCGACTCTTCTTATCTTCTGTTTTTGTGGGTGGGGTGTGTTGTTTACACTCTTCTGCTCTTCTCATGGCCAATGTGTTCTTTCTGATGAGAATGTAGAGGTCCCCACAGTTTTGTAACTTGTTTCTAGCTTTTGATATTGGACACTATTTTTACATTCATTGTATGAAGTGCATTTGTAAGCTCCAGAATAACGAAGCAGATGCAAAAATCTACCCGAGGGCAGCGGTTGGAGCAAGATGAAAGGAGTAAGTGCAGCTATGTTAATAAATGCTTTCTAGTGATCGGTGGAAATAGTGGGACCCCTCTCAAGATGACAGAAAGGTGCATTTCTCTGGTCAGGATAATAGAAAAAGAGGTGAGTGGGGTAGGAAGCAGGCTCAAAGGCTGTAGTGGTCAGTTCCTTCTACGTTGCACTAAGCTGGTCACTGAGCTCGTCCAAGGATATTTTCACACTAATACATTAATCCTTGCTGTTCTATAAGGGCGTTGTGGGAAATCCACTTCATTCTGTGTTTACACTGTATGTATGGTTCCCTCTAATCCCCGCATAGCTGAATGACAGTGGAGTGGCTCAGAAGGACTAGTTTTTTCTCAGAAAGTTTGCACTCTGTCACCGAGCAATGTCCTTATCACATCACGTGTCCCCCTCAACCCGCCCCACCCCCAAGCCAGTTGCTTCCAAGCACAAGCTATCAGATTTTTCTACCATCTTTGTATCTTGATTTGGACAAGATCCCAAAACGGAAACACATTTTGTGAGTTCTCTGCTCTACAAGAGATGCAGCCCTAAACCCTGTGCCTTCTGTAGGAAGCAACTGACATAAAGAGAAAACATGGCCTGAATTCTCACAGTATTCTCCTCTACGTCAGCCCCCATGTGCATACTTCATATAGCAATTTCCACATATATTGATTACAACACCTAGTATTGAGAAACATCAAATGAGATCAGCATTCTGAAGAGCACACATTAGAAAATACAAGATAGAGGCAAAATAATGCCAAAAGGAAATGGGTTTTGACTTCTAAAGGACAGGAATATAGTAAAAATTGCGCTAAACTCATAAAACTGAAAACATAGATGCCAGCCTGGGCTAGCTATAAAGTGGTGAGAATTCCAGATTGTAGGTAAACTACACAGTAAGAGAAAGGAGGGCTGTGAGGAAACCAGGAGGAGAGCTTTGGCCACGGGAAATGGGGTGGACAAAGGACAGAGGTTGAGGAAGGCGGCAGGGAGCATCCGGCATATGCACAGGTAGGTGTGCGTTTGCTGAGGTGACTGTAGATGTTATGTTTCGCAAACATGCATCAGTGAAGACTGAAGCAAGTGCCGTTACAAAGGAAAAACAAAACAGAAGTCTTTTAAACTTAAGTATCATTCATGGACGTGTACAAGATGAAACGCACGTGCTCTCGCACTCTCAGCGTGTGCCATTCTTAGAAACACTCTAAAGCTAGCACGTTCACCTTCCAGGCCTCTTTCCAGGTTGGTTATCCAGAGTTAAAAAATAAAAATACAGCACCTGTCAACACCTGTACCATGCTAAAGTAAGTCAAAGGCTAAAAAGAAGAAAGTGCCCCAGGAAAATAATCGTGCAAGGGATCAAATCACAGCTTGCCTCCGTTTGCCTTTCATCCTTAGATTTTACTCTGCCCCTCTTACAAACACATCTTAAATAGTGTCTTTTAGAATATTTGAAAGGATGGGCTAAACTTAGTTCATGGAGCTCAGTTGTTGTGAGGGGTGGAGAAACAATATCTGAGACCTCCCATCAGCCTCTGAAAAGACTTTGATCTTTCTGAGATGGCAAAACCTCCCAGTTCACATGCTGAAGAGATCAATGCAGGATATGACTAATTTCAACAAGAAGAAGAAAAAATAAACTGTGTGACTTGAATTCCTCTTCTGTGATTTATAACATCAAATGAGAATCTAAATAGGCACGTAATCATTCCTAAACGAAATGAGTCGGTAAAAGGGCTTGGGACAATGAACAGCACATAATATACCACTTGCAAATGATAGTGATTATTGTTTCATAACTAGTTTTTCTTGATAATGTTCTTTTTAATTCTGCTCAACACTTACTAAAATCGATCATATGAACCTTCAAGGAAAATCTCAATCATTGAAACTTAAATGTGGTAGGAAGAAACATTCCTGAGGCCACAATAACATCCTAAATGTGGCTGAATTCAGCCAATCATTTTTGAGTGAAATATGCAGTGGTTTATATGGAATTTGAATTAGAGAATAATGGGAAGAGCCAAAATACAGGAAGTAAAGATTCTGCAGTCTTCCTCTATAATATTTTGGACAGAATCCCACGCCTGAGTATGTTACTATGTTAAAACATCTAACATACAATAAAAATCAGTCTTTGCTCTATGTGATTGAAAATCTTCACACGCACAGTCTGATGAGGAGGATACTAGAAACGGCTACGTATTACAAATACGGCCCAGAAGTATAACCATGCTACTTAACTCAAAGGACTTAAAAAGTGTCTGTTCACCTATGCTGTACCTTGCAGCCAAAGTTTGCAAGGGAAAGTATTTACTACAGGACACATAGTTCATAGGGTTATTTTTCTTTTTTACTTCATTTATTTATTTTGTACTTTAGTGAAGGGTCCACAGGGTGTTCAGAGTCTCACTACTAGATGGGACTTGTAGTGCTCTGCCTATTTTGAAGCCTCTTAAGAGCCAGGATTACAGGTGTACACTACCATGCCTGGTCTTCATTGCTGTCTCGGTGCATGGCAGGGACCAGGTCAAGGCAGGCCCAGCGATCGAACCCCAGTCCCTTGCTGGGGTTGCTGCTATAACCCCAGCTTGCAGGCACTTTAATCTACTCAGCTATTTGGCTGGTCCCTATAGGATTATTTGATAATATTCACCCAATATGTCAAATTTAGAAGAGCGTTAGAGACTACTGCCCTCACACTAGAGACACAAAGACTCCAGTGAGGGCCAGGCTCACATGGAAATATCCTTCACGAGTCCAACAAAAAATCTACAGTCCACAGTGTCTTAGTTACTTTTCTATCATTGCTGGGACAAAATACACAGTGCTCAAAATCAGGGAAGGAATGGCTTATTTACCTCATAGTCTGGCAGTTTCAGTGCAAACTCAACTGGTTTCAAGGCTGAGAACAGCAATCCAAGGAGGAGGAAAACAGCAAGACAGCATGAGCAAAACGGAGGAGTGATCGTGGCAACAGTGTGGAGGCCAGCCTGTCTGCTTTCCTTCTGCCGCCGTCAGGCTCTCTGCCCCAGGGTGGGCGTGGCACTCACACCCACGATCCCCTCAATACTCAGTCCCGGATTCCCAGCCTTCCATCGTCAACTGGTCACAAACTCTACAGCCCCACCCCAGTGGCTGCATGTGACTTTGGACAGACAACAGTACACATGCCATAAAGCATGGCAGCATCCTCCACAAGGGCAACTGAAGCCCTGACGTCCAGAGCAATGTCTCACGCAAGCCTGCATCAAGGATCTGCCCTGGAAAGGCCCAGAGGTCAGTAGAGACTAGAAAGTCTGCAGCAGGTGAAAGGTCTGTGCTGGCAGGCCAAAGAATCTACACTGGAGCCAGGATGGACGATCAAGGTGAGCACTAGAGCTTGCCCTAAAGAACCACAACTGTACTCAGGTACACTGAGGTCCCGAGCTTCTAGGAGAACATCTGACTTCAGGAAGGCCAGCATGACCAGTTTCTGAAGATAAATCACAGCGGCGCCAACTCCTCTCCACCTAGTTCTCCTCTTCATGCTGCTGGCAACAGTGCTCAGGTGGGCCTTCCCCACCCACAACTGCACTGATCCCCTTCAGCTCGGTGTTCCAAGGTGACCACGCATGAACCCACCATACTGTACCTCTGCAGCTTGCATCCTGAGTTCCACACTACACTGACTTTGGGAAAACCACAAGAAGCAATTTGCAGGTGGCAAATCCGGTGTAGTTACAGAAGCTATGTAACATTTCTTATTGTTATGGTTTGTGTCTAGTTGTCCCCACAAAACCTCATGCAGTCATGAGGCAGCTTCTGGAGCTTGTGATTATCTCTTGATCCGATGCTAGAATTATGGGTGTGAGTGCACTGGGGCAGACCCTCTGCACTACAATGTAAGGAGGAAGAGAGGCTAGCTAGCTGCCTGAGCTGCTGCCATTCCTTTTGCTCTCTGCTCCTTGCTGCCACAATGAATGCATGCTCTCCATCCTTTGCCACTCTGTCTTGGACCCAGTCCAGTATACACTGAAGGCTCCAGTAACCATGAGATAAATAACCCTTTCCTTCCCTAATTTTAAGTGTCAGGTATTCATCCCACCAAGGAGAGAAGAGTTTCTAAGACAAATATTGAGATTTAAGGGCCAGTGAAATAGCTCATCAGACGAAGTACACAGCACAGGGACCAGAATTTCAACCTCAGTGCTATATGCCATGTTGGCCCCACCCCTGGCTACGCTGAGCCAGCCACTGAGACCGGGCACGGGGGTGCACGCCTATTATCCCGCTGCTTAGGATGCAGAAAAAAGGAGGATCACTACTATCCTGAGCTGTGTAGTGAGACCCTATACCACATACATTAAAACAGCAAAAGAATATTGAGATTTGAAGCAATTAATGATACAGCTGAGAAAACGTGCTGATATCTGTAATCACACGCATTACTACTATCATTTTGAATAAAATTATGTATGAGATCAGTCAACAATAAAAAGTAAATATTTTGTTTTACCTTCACTTACTCCTGCACTGGTTGTTATGGTCATATCTAGATGTTCCCCTAGAGCCTACAGTGCTCATAGGTGGGGCCTTCCAGAGGTAACCAGGAACATGGGTAGGTGACACTGGCTGAGTCTGTTGAGTTTCCAGCTGGGTGCGGAATTGGGAAGTGAAGTCGCTCTGGGCAAGGACTGGAGGGTCCACAGCCCTCCTCCTCCTCCTCCCTTGGTCCCTCATTACTTCTCATCTCCCCCCACATGCCATGGGCTGCTTCCCTTTGTGATGCCTCTCTGCCAAGCCGCCCTGCCTTGGAGTTGGCTAACTATACACTGAAACCTGTGCAAACTGAACTGAAATAAATATTTACTCTTTCGACTTGTGGGTTTCAGGTATTTTGCCCCAGCAACCTGCCCCCAAGAAATGTGACACAGGAATATACTTCTTTTTCAATAGATCTGATTTTCTGACATGAGCCTCTTTCTTTGTGAGAATTTCTTTCAATATTTTCCTCAAGAGAATCGTTTGCCAACTAGTCCTCCCATTTTGTCTGTGTGAGAAAGCCTGTCTCTCTTGCATTTCTTCTTGTAGACGGAAATTTTTCTGGGTATAAAAATTTAGGTGGTTTGTATTTTTCTCTTAACACTTCACCCACAGAATTCTGTTCTTCTTTTGTATACGTGGATCTCAGAATTCAGCTGTGAGTTTCGATTTCACAAGCTCCCTGCATCATATTTCAAGATTTTTTCTTCATCCTTTCTGTTTTATTTTATTTTGAAATTTCAATATGATATGCCTAGGTATAGTTTTATTTTTTATTTTTATTTTTATTTTTATGTTGTACCAGAGTTAAAACTCAGGACCTTGCACTTACAAGGCAGGTGCTTATCCCACTGAGCTATCTCTCTGGCCAGTATAGTTTTATTTTGAAGGCCATTTCTGCTTGACATTCTACTGGTCTAGGAGTGCACAGCACTGTCTGTTGTCAGTCTGCAGAATTTTCAGTTACGCTTGCTTCCTCCACCAGTCTGGTTCCTTCCCCGACTTTTCTTGCTGGTAATTCCAAGGCTCACACATCACATGTTGGTTGTTGTATTCAAGCAGATATTCAACTGTTTCTGCTTCTCTGTCTTGATTTTCCTTTGACCAATCTGCTTAAGAACAGACTATTCTGCAATATTTCAGAATGTTTGCTATTTCCTCCAACCTTTCTGGGAGTACAGGAAATTTCAGGTAAAAGTCAAGAATGCCTAAGACCTTCCTTATGACTCGGGATCCCAGAGATTTTTATTGCCACAGTGACCCACACTGACTGCACACGAAGTCGTCATTTTCAGCTGACATTTTCTTAACACATTCTACTTTCTTCAGAAATTTCTGCCTGTGAGCTTCTGCCATGATAATCTAGGAGTTCCCAGGTCTGCCTGTTTGCATCTTTAATTGAGGGAGAAGTATTCACCTTTGGACCTCATTTTCCTAAAAGATTTAAGGAATGCTATGGATTTTCAGCTTGTTAAGCTGTTTTATTTTTCACGAAGGAGAGATAACTTCTAAGTCCCTTGCCCTGCTGACCCAGGATCTCATCGCTTTTTCTTTCTTCTAATCCAGAGCTCTTTGTCTAGCATCCACCGCTGGTTACTGTGCATGTCGTGAGGGCAGGGAACACAGTTTTAATCTCTAAATCTCCAGATTATGTCTACATCTCTCAGGCACAGAGTAAGCACACCTCAGGTGCCTTCCCCATGTGAAGGGTGATTGAATTCAGCAGGCCTAATGAACACATTTTGGGCCAGAATTTCCGAGCTGAGGCTCCCTCAACAAAGCTTTAAGAAGTATCCAAGTAACCTGAACACCTCAAGCTATAGCCACAGAGAAAGAAGATGCTGTATTGCAGACTCAGCCATACTGACAGGGTCTCTGGCTGTAGAGTGAAGCTGGGAGACAGGACCCATCAGAATAACCATCAGATTACCTCCACGAGATGCCCAGAAAGCAGAGCAGTGAGCACCTCTAAACTTTGCAGCTGTGGTACCTACATTCTGCATTGGGTTTCTTTCCTATGGTCATTTAGAACAACCATAATCTTTTCTCCTCATGAATCTGGTGGCATAAAAATAGCTTCCGAAGACCCGGGTGTCCTGGCTGCCTCACAAACTCAGCTTCTTAATAACTTGGATGCATGAGGTTAAAGCAGTGACAATAATTTAAGATTTGGAAAATGTTTGTGAGTGAGCCGACATTTAAATAACTTCATTATCATTCATTGACAGATTTTTTTTTAACCTGTCACAGGAATTGGTATTTCTATTACCATCCTATAATAAGCCCTGCACATTTTAAATACAGTCAGCAGGTTCCATTAGTCAACCCACTGTCAAGAAAATATCTCCAAATCCATTTTTCATAATGCTTCAGAAATATAATAAATGATCTACATCAAGCGATGACGTGGAGCTGAAGGAAATTGTCTGTTGCTTTCTAAGGATTCTGCCCTGAAATATGTTCGCTGTCAGCATAGGCAGATGATTTAAATGTCCTGCTCAGAATTATGGTGCCGCCTAAGTTGTGCAAGCTTCCCTCTGCTTCCTGGATTCCCTGAACTTTTCTAGTAAACTTGTAGCATTAGGAGGTAAACACTGCATTGAAGGGAAGTCATGTAAATTTGTTTCATTGCACAAAAAACCTGTACATTCTTTAATTGAGAGGAACAGGGACTTATGTGTGAGGAAGCCTGCAAATTTTTGCTTTTTGGATTCTCTGTGCTCCGATCCTCTCCTAGGTGTCTCTGTGCAATGTTCTTGGTGTTTTCTATCTACATGAGGCAGTGAAAATAAGAAACTTAAAAGCTCCTGCTTGGCTTGCGTGTCAGCTGCTCCCAGGAAACAGGGGCAGTGCAGTACGGGGCATGGAGATTTTTTAGCTGCATACACAGCACTTTTTCTTACAATAAAGAGAAAGTTAAAGGCAAGAGCTAGCCTTACATCTGACATACTCCACCGTCCATTTTTGAGTATAAAATAACCAGTATTGACTGATACTCATTATGTGATTGTTTAGTTTAGAAAATGGAAGGGCAAAATACTTCTTGCCAAGAGTTCTTTGTCTGCTTTACAGGAGTATCTACACATAGAAGTATTAACCTCAGTTTAATATGTGTACAGCTTCTTTCTTACACACACACACACACACACACACACACACACACACACACACATCAGTCCTCATTGTCATCTATGCACTAGGCACTCATGCACTCAAGTTCTAGTTCCATCCCATTGGCCAGAGGTCTCCAACACCAAAGCCACTAGCAGTGCATGGCTTGCTAGGAAGTAAGCCTCATATCAGGAGGCGAGGGGCGTGCAAACAAAACTATCTGCATGTACAGCTGCTCTGCATGAGCAAAATTACTGCATGCACCCCACATTCTCTTGGATCAGTGGCGATATTAGATTTCCATAGAAGCATGAATCACTTTGTGAGGTGTACATGCAAAGACTCTGAATCGCTTGCTCTTTAGGAATGTCTAAGGCTTCATAACACAAATTTGAGCGGAGGTGGTGGCACTGGTGCTGGGGAGAAGCTACAAAGCTAACTTAATCTTAGCAGAGAGGTTGGATGGCACAGAGACCATGATAAGACAGTTGCTTGACAGTCAAGTTGGAACCCCAGCAGTGATGTCCATGTCTAACGGCGGACTTGCAGTCTGAGTCCGACATTTATTTTAGTCTACATATGGCACATACTTCATTCTGTTTACCACTTTCACCTGCTCTTCCTCCTCGCTCTGCATTCCTTTGCCACTCTTTCAGACACAGCTTGGTGAGCTCATGAGTTCACCTTAGACAAAATAAGTGAAAGACAATGTCATTGGAAGTCTTCTATGAAAAACTGTAGAGGATCAGTATGGAAATAACTGCAGCCTATAAGACAATAGCAGAAGGAAAACCGCATTTAAAAGAAAATATATTACTCATTGCTGTCCTTGATGTAGTTGCTCAGATCATAGATATCAGTATCCAGGGTTAGTCAAGGTGAAAATTACAAACATTAACTGCTATTTTCAAAAACCTGATGCCAATTAGTGCAATCAGTTCCACTACCCTGTATACATATGTCCGTGTCCCCCTTTTCCCTCCTAATCTTCCTGTCTTTTCTTCTTCCTCTCATGTTCGTTATTTAGTCCTTAAGATCAGGGTCTTTCCACTGTAGTATTTCCATTATAACTTTCAGGTTGTGTAATTCAAGACCTATGGTTGAATAATTGTTGTCTTGGTCTTCTAGTGGTGTACCGTTTCTAATGTAACTGACGAAGTATTATACTGTCTTTAAAATAAATGTTTAAAAAAGACAAGGAGAAAATTAAGATTTCTTGAGAACAACTGGTAATATTCAATTATTTGTACATTTTTGCCTAGCGGTATCTGTTAATCTGAGCAACAGATTTGATCATAAAAATAGAAATAATAGCACAACCACTGTTAATTAGCTATTCCTATTTTGAAAATCTGCAGCATACATGCTGTATGCGATCCTGCTTCTGTCTTTTTTTTTTTCTTGTTTTTCCTTCTGTTTTCTCTTCAAAATTAAATTTTAAAAAATTAAAATAAAAATTAATTAAAAAATAAAAGAACATGTGAAGAGGTACTTCAAGTTTCACTGTAAGAGGTGACTCATGATCTTTAGTCTGTGTCTCAGTTACTCTGCTTTCATTGCTGGGATAAATACCATACACCCAACATGAAGGAAGAACTCGTTTATTTAACTCACAGATACTGAAGGTTTCAGTCCATATTCAACTGGCTTCAAGGCACAGTGGCATATGGCAAAGAGCAAGAGCAAAAGGGAGGAGTAGCAGTAATAATTCCAACAGAGAGGAAGTCTGTCTCTCTGTCTCTATTGTCTCTTATATTACATTCAGGTTATCCACCTAAGGCTGGGTGTAGCACTCATATCCATAATTCCAGCAGTACTGAGAACCATTATCCCAGTGGATCATGAGTTAATCTCAAACTCTAGAAATCCCCACCTCATGACTGCATGAGTCTTTGGGGGTACAACTAGATACAACTCGTAACATCCCTCTCCTTGACCCCTGAAGACTCAAGTATATCCTTCTATGCAAAAGACATTTTAATTCATCTCTAAGAGTTGCCAAATTCCCAAGAGTGTCAGCATTGCTGAAAAGTCCAAGTCCCAAGTCTTCTCCAAGATCTAAGGCAAACTCTTAGCTGTGAGTCCCTATACAAAAGAGAAGTTAAACACTTCCAACAGTCAGTAGTGCAAGATAAACATTGCCATTCCAAAAGGTACACACAGCAGGATACCAAGCATTGGGACCAACACAAATCCAAAATCTAGCAGGAAAAACATTAAATCCTGTAGGTCCTTGTGGGACATCCAAAGCGATCTATGGAAAACTGTGAGCTCCACGTGGCTCTGCTCCTATGGCACTTCTGATGGTGGTTGCTCCCATGGTTTCTCTCTTAGGACAGCTTTGCTCCCTTCTTGCAGTTTCCTTTAGATGATCCACATTCCTGGTTTTTGCAAACTTCTGTGATTTCCACTGAATAGGCTCGTCATGCACAGCTGTACATACTGCCCTCTCAGGGGCACACTGCCTGACCTCCCAGGCCTTCTTCTGAAATCAACGTGGAAGTGTTAATCTCAGAATTTCTGAACTCTGAAAATACCTAAAACCGATGCCACATGGATGATGCCAAAGTCTGCTGCCAGCTCAATCAGTAGCCAGGTTTCCTTCTCTCTTGATTGTAGGGCTTCAGTACCTGGATCGATGAACACTCTGACCCTGATTCCAAGGAGCAAATACTCCACACAGGTGTAATTTTGGAAACTGGTGTGGCCACTGCCATGATTCTAGAACATGAGACTTTGCAGGTTTTTCCTTAAGGCATATCTCTCTCTCTCTCTTGCAATTCTGAGAGTTCAAAGAGTGGACACATTTTGCCTTCAGTGATGCCCTCAGGCAATCCTTTCAATTCTCTGATTTCTTTCCAGCAATGGTTCCTCTCAGCTCTATCTTTGCAGTCAGCAGTTTTATTGGAGCTTCCTTTCTGGTCAAACTCACAACATTTTAAACCATGTTGCTGGGCTGTTAGCTCTTGACTCTCAACCTAAATCTGGTTAAAAGCCCCTAATAATAGCCATGCTACCACTGCAATATTTAGCTGTTTTGAAATTTCCTTTGAAACATTAATCAGTTCACCATGCTTAATCTCAGTCTTAGGCAAAGTCTCCAGACATGAGCAAAATTCAGACAATTTTTGGGCCAAGGCAGAGCATAAATCATCTGGAGTCCAACAACCAATGCAGTCATTCTTCCCAAAAGAAATTCCCCCAGCTTGGTCTTTACAGGTAGACGTTCTTTCAGCATTCTTGTCTTCTGAGCTCTGACCAGAATCTCCCAAATGAAACAGCTAAAGCTGTTCCAGTTCTTCTCCAGTAGGTCACATGTCCAAATCTTTCTTATCTTGTCCCATTGGCCATTTCCAAAATCTCATAAGCCATATGGTCAGCTTTAGGCACAGCTATGACCCCACTTCTCCAGAACCAAATTCTGTCTCAGTTACTCTTCTCTTATTGCTGAGACACATACCCAAAACTCAAAATGAAGGAAAGAAAACTTTTTCACTCAGCTCACTGTTACTGAAGGTTTCAGGCATATTCAGCTGGCCCCAAGGCAGAGTGGCACAGGCCAAAGAGCAACCTTTCATGGAGACAGCAAACAATAAGAGCAAAATGGAGGAGACGCGGGCAGTTACAATGGCAACAAAGAGTAAGTCTGTCTCTCTGTGTCTCATATCACGTTCAGGCTGTCCACCTCCGGCTACATGTAGCACTCAATTGCAGCAGTACTCAAACACACAATCCCAGTGGATTGTGAGTTAATCTCAAGCTCTTCAAGCTTCGTGCTTGCATTAAGTTTTGTGAGGACAACTAGACCCAAACCATAGCAGCATGCTTTGGATAACATGTGGTGACACCAGCTATCTAACAAAGCCAGCCTTCAAAAGTGCTGCACCACGAGGAAACTATGCACACAGTAAGAAAAATGACACAAGTAACAGAAGCCATTATTGAAGATCACCATTTTATCAAACACAGCTTCACTGAGAGGATCCCTTTACCACTGAGAAAGGGCTGGCCCTGCCAAATATCCTGCTGCTGAGGACATTCATGGTTAAATTTGAGGAGAGGCTGCAGTTCACAAGGTGACACATGTTCTACATTCAGCTGGTGCCGTAATTTGATGACACAACAGAGGATGTTGAGGCATGATTTTTAGAAAGGATTAGAGAGTGAACGTCCCACACAATATGGTAACAAGATGACAGTTCCTTGTTTGCCTGTGACGTATTTTCAGGACAATGGGCTGGAGATAATGCCAAGCCACACTTTTGCTAGCCACTAACACCACAGCTGCAGCATGAGCCATATCTGTGGATGGCTGCACATCGGGACGCCTTGGGTTGGCATATGCGCAGACAGAGCAGGACAGCTGACGGGACAGCTTTCTGATACCATCACTTGGGTCAAAGATGTAGCTTTAAGGGGCCAGCAAGATGGTTCAGATGTCTAAAGCGTGTGCTTAGGCAAACCTAAGCAACCACAGGGACCGAGGTTCAATCCCTAGCACCACATACTGCACCAGCCTCACCCCCAGGTCAGGCCGAGCTTGCCATAATAACAAAGATGTAGCTTTAAATCTTCATACATTCTGGATTGAAGTGAAGGCCAAATATGCTGAAATTGCCACAAAGCCATTGAGAAACCTTTGTCCTCTTCCAGAATCCTATCTTTGTACAGCAAAGTTTTCTGCACTGGCAGCAAGCACGATAAGGCTACAATGTAGACTGGACATAAGCGATACTGTGGTGTCACTCTCTCTCATTTTGCCCAGGTACGACTATCTCGTTGTAGGAAAACAAGCTCAGGGATCCCACATCACAGTGAGTTGAATGGTTATTTCATCATACATTACAGGATAAGAGAAAGTATAATGCAAATGCAATACCCTTGGATTTTCCACATGCCCTGCCAGCGGAATAATCAATACCATAGAGCAGGGACTGCTAACCATAATTGGTGAAGCTGTAGCCAGATTCTAGCAAAGCCTACAAGAAGCTCCTTCTTGGAGACACAGTCTCTCTTGCATCTCTATGTGTCTGTGAACACAGCAGCTTTGGAGGTGGGAGAGGACACAGAATCTTTCCCAGCTATCCTCTGAGTGCACACTTGGCTGTGACAATCAGCTGGTGGTCTTTGTGCTTCAATGACACCATGCCCCCTTCTGCATTGTGGTGCCTCTGCCAATGTTTTTGGGCTTCTGTGCTAACAATTTATCCTCTCCCAAGGCAAGGCTAGCTCCCACTTATCGTTTCACCTTTTTGCTTCCTGTCACAGTTACTATTCATGCTTCAAAGCTGGTCTCAAACATCCTCTCGTTCTGTTCAACTTTGTCGCTTCTTCAGTTGAACCACTGCTCACCAGAAAGTTTCCCCTTCTCACCTCAGATAATGTACTTAAGCCTCTCTATTCTGCTCTTAGTATTTGGCTGTTTACTGTAGTCTGACATGGGTCCCCTCTCTCCTCCACGTGGCCGTCTACCAGAAAGCAAAGCACACTTAGACATATTTTTCTGTATCTCTCTATGATTGCTATTGCTTCTTACGATCTGGGATGTGTTCAGAGAGCATCTCTGACTTGTATTGTGCATTCTACCCAGAAAAATCTCTTTAGTAAGAGAACATCTAATTCGTTAAGATTTACATTCTGTTTTTGTGCTCTTCGGCAGGGTGGGAAACAAGACTAAAGGACTGTTAGTGTTTGCCTTAGACAAGGATAATTATGATCTATAGATATAAGAATAATTAGGGACTAACGGAAAACGTGTGTATGTGAAGATGAAATGTATTATGTTAACTTACTATGTATGTCATGACATAATGATATGGAAAACAGAATTTGTACTAAATTTTTCTTGTTTCACTGTTTTTTTTTTTTTTTTTTTTTTTTTTTTTTTTTTTTTTTTTTTTTTTTTTTTTTTTTTTTTTTTTTTTTTTTTTTTTTTTTTTTTTAATATCTTACTACCTATTTCAGATTGACCTGGAACTCGCTATGTATCCAGGACTAAGTATTTTTTAAAATTTTATTTTATTTTCTTGTTTCAGAACTTGTGTTTACTTATTTTTATGGCCGGCTCAGGCCCGCCCTGAGGGCAGGGCTGGCACAGCATGTGGTGCCAGGGATCGAATCGTGGTCCCTGCAGCCGCCCAAGCTTTCCTAAGCAGGCTCTTCATACCACTGAGCCACCCTGCTGGGCCCCATCCAGGGCTAAATTTGAACTTGCAGAGATCCTCATGTTTTAGCCTCTGAAGTGTTGGGATTACATGCTTGTGTCACCATGCCTGGCCATAATTACACTTGTGAGTTATACTGATCAAGACAATTTTACGCAAAGTGGAGCAAAGCTGTTCTTGTTTAAAAAATATTCTGCCTGATACATAATGCCTGATAATCAGGAATTTCTTATCCAACTCCAAAATTATGCCTTGCTACACTGAGGTCAGAATTTTGCTGCCTGATTACTCTGTGCCTATGACTGACTATGCTCAGGAGGTTTTGATGAAAACTATTCTATTGCTTGACAGTCTCACACTGTTCCTAGGTTAGGTGCTGATGCTGTCTACATACTCATTGGAGGAGATTAAGAAGCCTTCCAGAACATGACCCACTGGCTCCACACACATCACCAATGCCCCAGCCCTGAAACACCACCACCAGTGTTCTTCACCTATTCAGGCTCCATACTGTGCCTGCAAAGATATAGAGTAGAGTATCTGACATAAATATTTTCAAAGGGTGCTTGCAGACTGTGGGCCACCTATCTTCAAAGCAATGGATCGCTGTTGTTTGTAATAACTGTCGATCTTCATCCCAAAGTGAAATTTTTATTACAAGGTCCACTAGCTAAATATTTCAT
>PVJA010043858.1:0-16522 GCA_004027025.1 Myocastor coypus | reverse complement strand
AGAATGATTGTGAGGACAATATGCAATATGTCAACTTTCAAAGAAAAGAAGGGGGAAAAGAAAAAGAAAAGTAATGTGGATTTAGAAAGGTTAATGTTTAATTGTTTGATCAATCTTATATACCTATATGTATTAATCTAAACTGATCTGATGATGAAAATATGTAATATAACCATTGTTAAATTTAAACAATAAAAAAATTGAAAAAAAAAAAAAGAAAAAAAATATAAAGGGCCAGCCAGATGGCTCAGTAGACTAAAGCACCCACTTAGAGTGCTGCAGCTGGGGTTCAATCCCCAGCATACTGTGCCAGCCCTGTCCCTGGGGAACTCTGAGGTAGCAATTGAGACTGGGCATGGTGGCACGTACGTCTAATCCCAGCACTTGGGAAGCTGAAAACAAGAGAATCACTGTGAGTCCAATCTATGTAATGAGGCACTGTAGACCCTATAGACCCTGTACTAAACATGTAAAAAAATAGATCAAATAAAAATAAAATGCACTGCCATGCAAGCCCTACCCTAAAAGGCACCTGCTTCAGCCTGACAGTTTAATGATGCCAAGGGGACTATTCCGAGCTGCAGAGCTCCCTCCTGCCCTCCCACAAGAAGTCTCTGTGGTCGCAAACCTGCCCACCCACAGGCCTTTGGGCCCAGCTCCCTCCCCTCGAGCCCCAACTCCAGTCAACTGCCAATCTTTCTGTCAACATATATTCATTTTGTCCTTTTTTAGTTGTGTGTAAGTGGAATCCTGCAATGCACTCTTTAACCCGACTTCTTTTCCAAGTGTAAGGCTTTTGCGATCCGTCTGCATTCCTGTGCACATCTGCCTCATACTAGATTTTGACACTGACTGGGATTAGATGGTACGAATAAAACACAGCTCATTCATTCACAGCTCAATAGCTTTTTAGTAGTATAGGCTGTAGTGAGGAAACCTGCCGTGCGTACCATGTGCCTGTCTCTGCAGGCCGTTTTCATCATTTTTCTTAGATAAATGGCAAGGAACATACTTATTGTGTCAACACGTCATGGTATATTGGTCATGCAAGCAAATGTCCAGTGTTTCCCAAAGGATGTCCACCGCTTTGCACCCCATCAGTGATGTTCGAGTGATGTGAATTGTCTCAGATCCACACCAACACTGGGTGCTATTCGTCTTTCTTGTGGGAGCCCTTTTCATAGGTGTCCAGAGGCATCTGCTATGGTTTGCAGCTCCACTGTGCCCTGCGTCGCCTGTATCCAAGGCTTGATCCCTACCCTGTGGCACTATGGGCAGGCAGCACCCTCTGCAGGCAGAGTCCAGGTCACGGGCCATGGCCAGATGCACCCCTGGCCTCCTTCTCCTGCTCTTTTACTGCCAAACGTCCAGAGTCCTTTGCACACTGCACATCCGCGAAGCCTGTTAAATATGCACAGGGCGTGTTTTGTCCCATCCTGAAGCTTGAGCTCTTCTTTCATAATCTACATTTTTATGCTGAGCTATCTCACTGGCCCCAATTTAGGGACTTAATGAAACTCGGTTTCAAAATAACAAATAAAAAAGAGCTGTGGCTAGAGCTTAGTGTGGAAGCCCTGAGTTTCATTTCCAGTGTTACACACACACACACACACACACACACACACACACACACACACACATGTATGCAATGTTGTAGTGGAATGGTTCTTACAAATCTATATTTTTAAAGATGTACTTTTTAACTTTGAAGAAGTTCAGCCGGGCGTGGTGGCGCACGCCTGTAATCCCAGCACTTGGGAGGCTGAGGCAGGAGGATTGGTGTGAGTTCGAGACCAGCCTGGGCTACAAAATTGAGCTCAAGGCCAGCCTCAACTGCATAGTGAGACCCTGTGTCACAAAGACAAAGAAAAAAGAAGTTCAATTCATCAACTCTCTTATTTTCTTCTAGATTTTTTTTTTTTTAACCAGGGATTGAACTCAGGACCTTGTGTTTGCCAGGCAGGCCTTTCTGCTGCTGAGCTATCTCTCCAGCTAGAAGTAGACTTGTTTTAGCTCTCACGGTTCTGTTATTCGCTCTACGTTAGTTGTGCATATATTTCAAATGGGCTTGGGGCTCTTCCACTCTCTCTCAATGTAAGTCACCTGTTCTACACACTTGGAGAAAAGTCTGTCACTTTGCCATCAGATAATCTTTGGAGACGCAGGGAATAAACCACTGCCCCAGCCCTGGTATTTCTCTCCTGGCCCCTCCCACTCTAGGACTTAATATCTTTGTCAACAAACGAAAGCAGCTCAACACACAGATCGCACAGCAAGCTCATCGATGGAATTACACTGAAGACATCTTTCCTGCCTGCCTCTGCTCTTTTAAACGAGATTAGCTTTCCCTAAAATCTCCATCAGTTCGTGCCGCCTTGGGGGATCCTGGCCGACCCCAGGAAGGGGTCAGCGGGGTCGCTCTGAACAGCCACCAGGATGGGCAAAGTAGCTCTGCATGGCCAGAGCCACAGGAGCAGCCAGGGACACAGCGGGAGGTCAGGGGAGTGCCGTCAAGATCTAGAAAGCCACGACTCAGCTTGACAGAGCTAAAGCAGTGGCGATTCCCTCTGTCCTTTCTCAGCTGCTCCTCTGAGGTGTGCGGGCAGGTGCCCAGCACGGCATCGAGCCTTTGGAGACAGCACAGAGACAAGCGGCAGCCCAGCTGGCAGGACGCCAGCGCACAGCAAGAGCATGTTCCGGCCTGCAGGGACACAGAGGCCAACCCTGGGCACTGGGACCTGGGGTGTCCGAGAAGGGCGGGAGCTGTGCGGTAGGAGGGAGCATCTCGGGGCAGAGCACAGGCTGAGCTCGTGCCTGCCCTGGGAAAGGCACCCCTGGGATCGGCAGGGTTGTGAAAGCGCAGGGACCTGCCTGCGCTGACGGCCATGAATCTCATTTGCGTAAGTAGGACACGCGTTCACAGGAGGGCGTGTCACGCAGTCAGGGCGGGCCCTCGGCCAGAGCGAGGAGAACTCACCAAGCAACGAGAGTGAGGCCCATGGGTCGGAACCTCGGCCACAGCCCAGGAAGAAAAGGCTGGGAGAACTGCGTGAGTAAACCAAACACTTACTTTGGAAGCAAGGAGGGATCCCTCCTATTTTTCTGTTTTAAAATGAAGTTAAACTGGTATGTGTACCACTACGGGAAGGAGGCCCAGGCTGCCCCGCAGAACGGTCACCCCTCACATTCGTCGTGGGACATTTCGACACCCTCAGCAGGCTGCAGTCCTCTGCCAACAAGTCTGGCAGTCACTCCTGTCTCCCCCGGTGGCTTCAGAGGACAGGGTCCTGCTGACCCAAGAGCCGGAACTCCACCTCCAGCAGAGCAGCGCACGTTGCGCTGTGCCCAGCCTCTGTGCACAGTACACAGTCACTTGGAACGAATCCTCAGGGCCAACACGAGCAGGAAGGGTACACTGACCTAACTCTTCTGCAGCCCAGGGACTCCAAGACAGAGCTGCGCTGTTAGCAGCAGCGCTCCACCCAGCCCGCGGAGCTTAAACGCGCAGGATCCTTGGGATGAGCCAGCAGGGAGGCCAGTGAGCACCTGCCACGCGGCAGAGCTGCTTTCCAGACTCCAGTGTCCAAGGCCCTTGAGGGCATAACTGATGAGACTGAGCCACCTTGCAGGTTAAAAGTCCTGAGTGTATGATCTGAGAACCACTCTGGTTGAGCCTAAGCAATGCACCGAGCAGCAGCATTGTGAGGATTCAACAAAAGCTCTGCGAAGTCAAGAAAAGACAGACCGGGAAAGCGATGAAGCTGCCCCTTCCCCACGCCTCTTCTTCCGGGAGATCCCTCCGCCTTCCCTCCAGCCACGCACAGCACCTCTCTGATGTCCTCAGTATACGTTCAGCTACCTGGAGAACACTGACCGCCCCCTCTTGCTTATCTAAGATCCTCGGAGATGCGACCCAGCCTGGCCCACCGTCCCTGTTGGGACTAGGATGGAGAGGCAGGGTTACAGGTCCCAGAAGCTCCTGGGGTCAAAGGGCCATGGCACGTGCCCAGGGCAGAGACAGCCCCGAAGCTGCGCTGTGTGTGGCGAGGTGAACACCAGCTGAACCGAAGAACCCAGCAGGGAACCAAAGTGCATGCCTGCCCTTCATTCCTAATACACACAGACACACACACACACACACACACACACACACACACACCAGCTCTGTATGCAAGGGCTCAGTCTTAGCTGCAGCTGCTGCTCGCATCTGCAGGGATCTCTGGTCCCTTCAGACCTGCACTCTTGGAGCGCCACTCACCTTCAAGGCCTTGGGAAGGCATCGGAAGGGTGGGTTGGAAATATTGAACAGTACAAAATGATTTAAAAATAATGCCCCAAGGTCACAGGGAATAGGGGGTCCTCGGGGCCCTTGAGCTGTCCCAAGTAGATGCACGACCTGTGTAAGAGCTTGATGCTGCCCAAGACAGCCCCTGAGGGCCAGAGCCACCCAGAAGGCCACCAGGTAGGTCATCCTCTGACGAAGGCCTGCTACCGTGTTCAGCCGAGTAGCTGCAGTGTGACAACAGCCAACCACAGTACCACAGCTGTAGTGGCCTTGGCTCTAGGTGCCTCTCACTCAGGAGGGCAGGAAGGCCCTGTCAGTCCATCAGGAAGTCCCTCCTGCCATCTCCCGGGTGCCCTGTGCAGGTCTCCTCAACCGTTCCCTATGACACAGTCCAAATGTTGCCTGGCTGTCTGGTCTTCTCCTAGGCCCCGTACCCCAGGTCAGCCTGAGCACATGCACAGAGACTTTATCAGAGATGTGGCCAATGACTTGGGGAAGCACGCTTGCCAGGTCTTGCTATCAGGGCTCTGTGACCACTGTCTCTCTGCCTGGCGTCTGTCTGTCTCTTTCTCCCTGTCTCTGTCTTCCTTTCCCCTTTTCTCTTCACCAGGAACATGGCCAGGTTTCTAGCTGGTTGCTCCTCTCACCATTGGAAAATCTCTCGACAGCAAGTCTGCCTCCCCACACTCCTGACAGTGAGAGAGAAGCTGTCCGATTGTCCCTCTGGCCAAGCAGACAGAGGACTAGGACCTTCCTCTGTCTCGCTGTCTCACACCCCACGTGCACTGCAGCAGCCTGTGGCCCTCACAGGCACACCCACATGGCGTGTTTCCCCTAACATCCTCTTGCTCCCTAAGCTCAGAGAATACGCTGGCAGCAGGGACTGAGGGAATAGGCAAATGCCAGGTGGCCCCAGCTCTGGCACCGCTGGCAAAAGGCAGAGCAGAGCTGCGCCTCTGTTGCTCCCCTTGCTGAGCTCCCCACCTTGCAGTCGGTCTGCATCGCACCAGCACCACGCCCTCCCTGTGCTATGCCCTACGGTTAGATCCACAGGAGACAACACGGGCTAGCTTCCTTTGGACGGTACCAGCAGCTTGGGAAAGGCTCGAGGTCTTTGGACAAAGGGATTTTGCATTTGAACTGCAGGCGTAGTGCTGTCTTAGGGCTCCAGCAGCTACCTGCTGCCTTGGTCCCATTTCCTGGGGGAGCAGCCCTGGGGTACCATTGATTAAATCACTCCCCCCCACACTGCACTTTCCTCCCTACCCTGCAGAAGTCACTGGGGTTTGGGGGTTCAGATTCCGCGAAGCCTGCCCCTCTGGATCTATGTCTGAGACCCCATGCTGCCTGCTGTTAGCCTGGGTCACTAAGGGGCTGGTGCTTGTAGGACAGGGCCAGAGTCATCTTTTGGGTCTGATGCCCAGTGAGGGACAGGAGGAGTGAGAGGTTCAAGGGCAGGAGTGAAGTGAGGCCTGCCGTCCCTGTCCGTCCTGGAGAAAGTGTCTGAGCACACAAAGCCAGCCCAGGGTCCCAGCTGGTGCCCAGTGTGACTCAGCCACGTCACCCTCTGGGGACAAAGGTAAAGGCACATGTTTTCAGGGTTTATTAATGCCATCCTTTGCCAATAACGTGAGGGTCCTTCTGGGGGACTCTGAGCTCTTGTGGCTTCCAGGGGCTTGGCAGGGCCTCTCACAGAATTCTGTGCAGAGTGCACATGGCAGCTCCAGCTTGCACAGTGACTCTTGCAAGGTGGGGCAAAGCCCTGGAGACCACGCTGCAGCCCGATCTCCAGGGCCCGTGGAGGTGTGTGTGCCTGTCTCAGTTTCCTTCTCTGAGGGAGCTAAAGGGCCAAAGGCAAAATCCCACAACATAAAGTTGAGGCTTAGAGCAGTCACACTGAGGATCACCGCCATGTTTTCCAGGGGCCTTGGAGGCCTAGGGCAGCACCAGGAGAGCAGCAACCCTGAGCCACCATTGTCCGGGTATAAGTGAGATTCAGCATCACTAGTGAGGAAGTTAGCTCAGCTCTGTTTACATCCACTGGAGACAAGCCACAGAGAGAAAAACGAGATCAGAAGTGGGCCTTGTACATTGCAGAAGAGGGAGTCAGATGCCAAGGCGCTGGTCACTCCAAAGCGACAGTGGGTACATGGGAAGGCTGCTGGGGGCGGGGGGACCGGTCCACGCTGAACTAATGGCTGCAGCCCCAGATCTGAGCACAGAGAATAGTGTTCGGTTACCACCCCAGCCACTTCCACGGCACCGCTCCTGGTGTTCTCTTCTCCCACAAAGAAGAGCTAGTAACCAGCATGCCGGGCTGGGGCTGCAGCACCTGGACAGGGCCAGGTGCTCCCCTAGAGGCGCTTGTGTGACTCCTGTTGGGGTGGTACCAAAGTGGTGCATCAGGGATGGAACGTGGGGAACGGAGAGAGGGCCACGGCGGCTGCACACCACGCACTGCTTGGCTGCTCTGATGTCTTCCCGCCCCGCCATGGACTGTCTGTCCTCTGCCGTGCCCCTCTGTCAGGCCACTCTGCCTTGGAGCCTGCCCACTGTGACCTGAAACGTCTACCAGCCTTTCCTCATTTAATTTTGCATGTTGGGTATTTTGTCTCTGCAATGAGAAAAATCACTAGGCTGGTCTCTCACGGCGGGTGGTTGTAGCACCAGAATTTGGCGTGTTCAGAGGAGTCTTTCCTTTCTCCCATGACGTGGATGCCTGAGGGCGACCCAAGGAGAGAGACAATACCGGCTCTCCCTCACCGGACAGCCCTCTTGGCCACGGTGGCGCATGGTGAGTGAGGTGAAGACACGTTGCACACTTCTGGCACATGTTGATCCGTGCCCCACACACACCCTGGGCCCACCCGGGAGTCACACAAACACCGGCAGGCTCAATCGGCGCCCCGCAGCACCGTCCTCAGAAGGCGCGCTGTCCCGTCCTTCTATTCATGTGAAAGAGCAGTGCCGTGAGGCCAACGCACCATGCGCCCACACTCACGTTGCCCTCTGAGAGAGTTGCCAGGAGAACCCCGGTAGGCCGCAGTGGCTTGTCTCCAGGGTGTCAGTAGCAAAGACTACAAAGCCTTCACGTCCTACTTGAGGGCCTAGAAGTGCTCACTGTCTGACTGTGCCTCTTCTTGGGGAAGTAATTTCAACATTCATCACCAGCTTTGTACAGGGAGCTTCCTGTCACTGTGTTCAAATACATCTCGCACATGGGTGCGTGACACTGCCAGACATAAGCAGTTCTCAGTGCTCCAAGGGAGCTGAGGTCCCCGAGACCATGGGCAGGAGAGCACTGGCCACAAACTGTCTCCATAGGAGCCCCAAGACTTATTCCGGTCTCACTACGCTGCCTTTTGCACAATTGTGCGGCATCGATGGTAGGCGAAGCCACGGGCACTTCAGCCCAAGTCAAGGCATAGTGCCATATGCTACTGGCCATACTTCCTGCACCAGGCATGTTCCCAGCTAAGGGAAAGGTGTCCGTGTCCCCAGGACGTTGTTGGACACAGCTGCTTTGCGAAAAGCGCTTGGAGACGGCTACAGTTGCCAGCTGGACTAGCCTACTCAGGGCATGCATTTCACAATCCTTTATTTGAAATTATTGACAGATAAACATGGTAATTGAGTTTTTTGTACTTTATTAGGCATTTTCTCCAAAATGAAAATAACTTTACAAAAGCAATGTAATGCAGTCTCAGCTGTCGGCGATGAAAATTTTAGATTTCAAGTGAAATTTAGGGTTCTGTTTAAAAAAATGTATCTTTAAATGAGTTTCTTATCCTGGCCCTTTGTTTAACCAGTGTCTAATATTTGAGGGTTTTTCTGATGAGAATGGTGGTGATATTAACGAATACAATTTCCAAATATTGTTTGGTGGAATATACCCACATTCGGAAGGCTGCGTAACCAAGAGCAAGAGCAAACCTCTGAGCCGGGGCTTTTGGCTCTGCATCTCGACGTTGCTGGCTCAAGGGCCACAGTGAAAGTGCCTGTAGATGTCATTAGGGTTGCTAATCAGTTGTTTTAGAATACAGAGAGAGCACTGGGTTACCCAGGTGGGTTCAACCGGGCAGGTGGATCATGTCGCTAATGAGAAAGGGGAGGTGAGCGGAAAGCCAGAGGGGTGAGCCTGCTGCAGACGCGGTGTGCCTCAGCTGGCTTAGAGACAGAGGGGCCCCCTGGACGCACGCTCAGGGATGAATCCCGCCACCATCCTCCACAGCGTGTCCCGCTCTGGAGCCTTCCACAAGTGGTGCATCCTGCCTGGCACATGTGTGGCAGCCCTGTCAGGCCACCCGAGCGCACAGCTGTGGCAGTATGGGTGAGGGCCTCAGACCCAAGGAACTGAATCAAGAGAAGCAGATGACGCTATGCACCACAGGCACTGTAGAAGTCCCGTGCTGCAATAGTAGAAAGCCCGCGCGATCAGAGGATCGGCGTCGCCCCAGTGGTGAGCGCGGAGTGCGCAGAATCATGGGTGAATAAAATCGATTACGTTGTCTCCCTAGGGTAAGAACCTGAAAGAGTGACTGAAATCTGAAAGGTACAGTGGAGACTGCAAAAGGGAAAGAAACTGCCCAAAGAGAAGGGACAGCTGTGGTGAGGGAGCGAATAAAAGGAGGAACGAAGGGAGGAAGAGAGGTGTGTATACAGGATAGTGTGGATAATTACGCCACTGATTTCCGCTGGTCTCTTGCAGGGGAACAGCTAACGCATAGCTTTTTTCTCTCTTTTTAAGTTTTTAACTAGTTTTGTATGTTTATGTCTGGTAACCTGAACAACCAATCTGAAGACAACAGTATACAATACAGCAACACTTGTCAAATCCCTTACTCTTTGCTTAGTGAAACTCTGTATTATTTCTAATGTTTTTAGTCATTATTTTTATTCTGTTAAAAAAAGAAAAAGATCTCGAAGGATGAGCTATCCCGATAGTTTTCATGTCAAGTCTAACTGTTTCACGACAGTTTCAGAAGCCACCGAGCAGCTAACTTTTAGTGAACTACCTCTCAGCGCCATCAAAGAGGAACGGTCCTATTCCCCTGAAAGGGTCATTTAAGCTCGCCTTGCTGTCTCAGCTTCATCTGGCTCTGTCAATACATTTGCCTCAGACATCACTGGTCCGCCTGAGTAAGGCTGAGTCCATTTTCCTTTGGTTAGTATCTATATCCTTGCCCACACTTTGACATCCACGCTCTCTCTCCCTCTCTCGAGGTGTCTCTCTTACAAGCAACCACAGCTGGGTTCCTCTCGTCCATCTTTTCTGTTTCCTTCCTCCCTTTTTGGCTCCCTTTTTCTCTCTTTCATATTCATGCTGTCAAACCTAAGGTATGTAGACCGTTTACATTTTGTGTGATTGTAGTACTAATATATCTTGGTTTTGAATACATTATTATGTTTTCTATGCATCTGACGTGTTCTGTTTTTCTTATCCTTTGTGGTGGACTGACAATGGGTGGTCCACTTGGAATGCCCAGCTGAACTTGTGCAGTGTGGCTCTGGGTGTAGTGTACCCACCGGAGGATTATTGCCAATGACGCAAAATAGAAAAAGGAGACATACAGTAGCTGCCCTATGCTCCAGAATGGGGTGACCACCACACCAGGCTCCAGAAGAGCACGAGCACAGGGGATTTGCACCTAAGAATTGGACTCAGAGCACCCAGCAATTCAGACCCTTGACCTCTACCTACCGTCAACTGAGAAGAAAACCTGGCTGCTGCTCCAGCTCACAGCAGACCTTGGCATCACCTACCTGCTGCTGGCTTTAGGTGCGCGCAGAATTCAAGAATCATGGGATTATGAGGGCTTCCAACCCTATTTCAGAAGGCCTGGGAGGCCAGGCAGTATGCCCCTGAGAGGGCGAATGTGTGAAGCCAAAGGTGCAGGGAAGACCCCAGAATTTTAGAAAAGCCATAAAAGTGTATAACCTGAAGAAACCTGCAAGGAGGGAGCAAAGCCAGCCCAGGAGAGACTCCATGAGAACTAGAAGCACTGAAAGTGCCACCGGGGTGGAGCCACCCAAGCCTTCTGGAGCTCCTAACTTGCCACAGGTTGATATGAAATCACAGGACTGAATACTCACCCTGCTGTACTGTACACTTGATTTGATCCCAATCCTTTGTGTACTCCTGTTTGTAACTTTTGGGCTGGAAATGTCTATCTTGTGCCTGTAAATATTCCAAATATTTAACTTGTGTTTCCCTTTTACAGGGCTCATACACGAGAGCATCTTATGTCTCAGAGGAGACTTGGGACTTGTACTTCCCAGCAGTGCTAAAACTGCTAGACCTTTTGCAACTCTTAGAGCTGGACTAAATACCTTTTGCACAAAGGAATGTGCATGAGTCTTGGGGGGCTCAGGGGCAGAATGTTATGGTTTGTGTCTAGATGTTCCCCTCAAACCTCATGCAGTCATGGGGCGAGCTTCTAGAGATTGCGATTGGTTCACAGTCCAACGTTGGGATTACAGATGTGAATGTGG
The DNA here is from genome assembly GCA_004027025.1 of Myocastor coypus. Taxonomy (NCBI): domain Eukaryota; kingdom Metazoa; phylum Chordata; class Mammalia; order Rodentia; family Myocastoridae; genus Myocastor; species Myocastor coypus. The sequence goes on along the minus strand of PVJA010043858.1, from coordinate 5,745 downwards.
TTCCTGTATGGTCTATGTGTATTACACATGATAAGCTCACATAACATAAACTCATCATTTAAGCTCATGCATTATTTCTTTATTTTGTTTTACTGCCATATATTTTCACTTTGTATAGAATTTTATGTGGACAGTTACTTCTATAAATTTTTAAAAGGTATTTAATCATCTTTTTGTTTTCATTGTTTCCGTTGAAAAATCAGCTGTCAGTCTTGCAGCTTTTTTTTTTTTTTTTTTTTTTAAGGAAATTGTCTCCATTTCCCGCCTGGAAAGGCCTGAGCTCTTCCCTTTGTCTGCACCCAGCTATAGCATGCTAGGATTTGACCTTTTGAACTACCCTTTTGGCCCTTAGGTTCTCTCAGAGCTGGAACTTGCGATCTCACCTCGGCTTTAGAAAACTATCTAGGCACACGTTGCCTCCATCGCTCTGTCTTGCTCCTCCTCGTGTTCTAGCTACACACATATGTTGGGTCTTCCACTACTTTGTGCACAAAGCCTCACACTTCACCTGATCCATATGTGTTTGGGCCTTCATTGCATTACTCTAAGAATGCCATTCGAATCAGTTATCAAGTACTATAACCCCCTCTTCAGCTATATGTACTCTAGTTGTTATTAAATTAATTCATTGACTCAGTTTTGGTTACCATACATTACATTTGGTGACATCTTAAAGGAACTTGTTCTCTTCTGAAATTCTCAGGCTCACTTGTCCTATTGATTAAATGAATTTTACTTTAAAATCCAGGACAGAAAATACATGGTCTAGGTCCCTCGTGTGTCCGCATCTACTTTTCCGTCACCCTCTTGACTCTAGATGCGTCACTACCCAGCTTCCTCACTTACGCACTTACAGAGGCTCATGCCTGGCCCTGTGCACATGCACGCACACACACACACACACACACACACACACACACACACACACACACATGCCATGACCTCCTGGCCCCCAACCCTAACCCTGAAAGTCTGCCTGTGTCCTGAACTCCAGTGTTGGTCTTAACCCTCTCAGGCTCCTGAAGGTTTTGCTCAACTTTCCAAGCTCTCAGGGCCTCTTCCCAGGTTGGGAGCCATGAGAAGAAAAGCATCCAATGCTGCAAAACCACTGAAGTTTCCTAGTCATGGATTTTGTCTCCAGAATTCCAAATAATCTTGCCCATTATCTGATACATTCAAACAGTTACATTTTTCCATTTTTCCAGATTTAGTCATTATTGTCATTATAAGAATTGGTCCAAATTAGTATTCTTCCATTTCTTTCTTTTTAAAAAATATTTTTTTTTTTACTCATTTATTTATCTGTTTGATAAGGGTTTTGCTACAGAGTTCAGACTCAGTGATTGTCCGGTGTCAACACCAGCCTCCCCAGCTCTGGTATTACCGGCATGCCCCACCATGACTGGTCTTGGTGGCTGGCTCAGCACACCCGGAGTTGCACCCTGAGTTCTGGGGCCAGCACAGCATGCGCAACCAGAGGTCAGCCCGGGTCCTTGCACTTGTAAGGCAGGTGCTTAGACCTTGGAACTATCTCCCCAGCCCTATATTTCCACTTCTAGAAATAAAACTTTATTAGTTTTTTCTAACGTTGCTGACATTCTCTAGTTTATCTATGATGTGTTAAGCATTGTGCATTCTGCTTGGTATTCACTGCCCTCTTTCAGCCTACAGCAGAGCCTCTCTGTAATGCAGGCACTCTCCGTGCCGATCTGTCTGAACATTAGCCATTCCAGTTCCCTTCCCGTTCCCTTCCCGCAAGCCCCGTGAGTACGTGTTAGTGCCTTTCCTCCAGTCTTCTGCACCTTTCAACTTCTCCTAATTTTCAGTTAGTCATTATACGGTTTCCTCAGAATACTCTTTCAATTTATGAATCTCTCTTCAGATCAATACAGTCTACTATTTAAACTGCCCATTTTGTTAGACTTTATAATTTCTCTCTTTGAAAATTTCTGCTTTTTCAGACATATTCATTGTGCTGATCATAATTTCCCGTTATTATAATAATCTGGGTTGTTTTCTTTGTGACTTGAGCATCACTAGCTCCTGAGCCCCAATGTCTTGGGATCGAATGCATCGAAGTGCTTATCGTGCCTGCTGCCAGGCGGCTTGCACACTCTCCGATGGTTGGGAGCGCATCTCCAGAGCCACCGAGTGTTGCTTTGATGAAGCCCTCTGCCGTCGCTAGTTCTGGACCAGCTGTGCACCGCAATCTCATCTCTGGATTCCTCTCTTTTGGGGGCGAGGCTGTGTCAGGGCTAAATTACTGACCACGAAAAGCTCCTACTTAACGTGATTTGAAGTCAAAAGAACACCACAGCTGAGGTGGCTGGCACTGGCCACTGACGCTCTGTATTCCAGGATAATAAAGCTGAAAACCCTAAAGATAAGACGCTTTTCTTAATTGGCAAAATTTACTGCTTGGTGTCGTCTTTGAACTGACTTCCCAAGGTCCCGTGCAGTTCCCCCCTTGCCTCAATATTCTCTTCCTTTGTTTGAAGACCAGGTAAAGATGGACTGGCCATCAGGGCTCTTCCTCTTTGTGTCCAGAGATTCTAACTCCCAAGGGAGTTCTGACCCCCCTGGAGCCCCCAGGACCACCACATCATGTGGCTTCTTCAGTTAAGCCATTCACCACTCGGCCGCTCAGGAGGTTGAGGTCCTGATCCATCCGCCATACCTCACACCAGAGGTAACCTAAGTCTCATTCACACTGAAGTATGGGCAGGCTAGGGGCTCTGATCTGCTACCGTTGTGTATGACTGAGTATGGGGAGCACCTTACTAATTCTGTCTTGCGTCTGTAAGCAGGAACCCGAGTCCCATCTACAACCATGGCTCCCTTGGAGGAGTTATCTCTGTCTCCCTCCACCAAGTACAAAGTGACTCTCCCTCCCCCGGTGGTACTCACCTCTGAGTTGTTCAAATCCCATTTGCCTCTTCTTTCTTGAGACCCTTCATTTCTAACCCCTGGAGAATCCACGCCTTACTTTCAAATTTAGCAATATAGAGCTATAGCTTTTTATTTGAAGTGGGCGCTCCTGTTGGGGGAAGTTCAGTATGGCCGGCAGGGTACTCTTTGAAATTTGATCAGTCCATAAGCTCGAAAAGTCCAGAACCTCTTTCCATTTCCCGTGGTGACATGTACGTCAGGAAGCAAATGTTGGCACCTCTGCTAGGATTGGACAGATCGCACCGTGACCACACTCACTTCCCTCAGAGAAGCTGTGGCTGGACAACATCTTCAGGCTCGCTCTTGAGTTGGAGGATGCTTGTGGCTGTCACAGCAGGCTGAGTGTCCCACGCTTACCCTTATGAGAGGCGGAGGGGCCTCGGCTGTCATGGCTGTGGATGGAGGAGATGAGAGTGCCGAGGAGGCCAGAGGAGAAGGCACAGTCTCGGCCCAGCCTTTGGGCTGGCCCAGCCCAGACGCCTCTGACCTGGGACTTTCAGTGCCTGAAATGTGGCAGAGGAAGCCCAGCTACTCCAAGGGACCAAGGCACAGGTGAGTCACATCCCTGCCCAGTAGGCCCCGCCCAGATGTCCTGACCATGACCTCGCAGGACGCCACAGCTGGGCCTCTGTGTGGACTGCAGGGCCAGTACTCATGTGTGCCCCTGAGCTGGCGAGGCTGGTGGGACCCAGCGGTCCCGTGCTGAGCAGGTCCGCCTGTGGTAGCCTGAGCCCTGGCCTATGCCTCTGCACCTTCAGCTAAGGCTCACCCAGCAAGGATGCCCATATCTGTGCCCGGAGGAGGCAGCCTCACCCCGAGAGGGAGCAGCAAGGGCCAGGGTCGGTAGGCAGGTCTGAGCCAGCTCCCCTCCTGGCACTTTGCAAAGACACCATTTCTCTCCCACAAGACAGGAACAGAGTGCCACCCTCTAGCAAGCTAGCAAAAAGCACCAAGAAGACCCCTGCCATGGCCTGAGGGTGGCGCAGGGCTTGCTGACACCTCAGTGGTCTTCGGGTGTTACACAGCCCCCTTTCTGATGGGGGAGGCCTGGGCCCTAGCCCTGTGTCCTAGTGCAGCAGCATGGTGAGGTCCTCTCATCTTCTCCTTCATCTGCAGCCCCCCACTCCTGGTACTGGATGGGAAGCATACCTGGGTGTTTTGGTGAAAATAAAAATCTCATACATCTTCATCTCTTCCTGAGATGCATGGAGCCACTCAACTGCTTAACACATTCTATTTCCTTTCCAGTCTTCTATGCATCTGCTCTTGGTACTTTGTCTATAGCACAGACACTGCTGGAATACAGGGTAGTGCTGTGCATGGGCCTGGAACTGCAGAGGGACCCGACTCCCAGCGCCTCTTCTCTCTAGGCATCATGGATACAGAGGAAGAACGGGAGCCACGGAGGCCAGGCTGAGCCTTCCGTGTGGAGCGGGGAGCGGGCTCCTCTGCTGCCAAGTGGCAGAGCCTTTGTGGCATTCGAGACGGTTCCTCCCCCTCTTTGTTGCACTGTCCTCGCTGCACTACTTAATCCTCACGGTGGGGGCTCCAGGATGTTCGAACGATTTGCCCCAGGCTTTGGGAAGTGGAAACCCTGTTTGATCCCAGAGCCCTCTCTTTCCTCCTCGCCAGCCTGATGCTGTCACTAAGCTAATCCATTCTGTGACAAGGACCACGGCTGGCCAGGACACGGAGGAAAGGCGCAGCGCTTGTCCAGCTCTGTGATTGGCCGCCTGTGCGCAGCGCGCCCCTTCCCAGCCGGGTCTGCCTCTCTGACTTCCTTCTCGCCGTGGGGCTGGCGATGGAGAAGAGACTGACGCTCATCAGTTGTAAAGCAGTGAGCAGTAAGTCACACTGACGCGCCGCGGCAGAGATCAGAGGCTACACCCGCAGAGACAGAAAAGCAGCGGGAGACAGGCAGATAGGGGCCTCCAGAGGCCCCGCCCAGGCTGAGAAGCCCTGAGGGACACGGCTCAGCACCGCAGAACTTCTGGGCCAGAGGCTACCCAGGCCCAATGTGATGTCTGCACTTTGCCACGTCCTGTTCCTGTGTTTCCTAGGATTCCAGATTCCCAGACTGCCCCTTGCTCTAACACGCTTGAGCGTGTGCACGTGCACACACACACACACATGCACACATACACACACACACACACACACACACACACACATCCACACATCTCTCCCTCTCCAAATATGGACAAAAGCACCAGCCCCAAAGCCAGCTCAGCCTGGCCAGGCTCAGGGCTATTTTGGGGTACAGTACACACTGATGAGGAGGATTAATGAGATGTCTGCTCATCCGCTGTAATTAGAGACAACTCAGGGTGACTCTGAGCAGGGACTGGAACAGCTCATCCGCCCTCCTCACCCTGGGGCCTGCGGGTAACTGGGCCGTGGCAAATACAAGAGAACCAGGAGCATGTCACCTGTAGGTGCCCTGGCCCTGAGGACCACAGAGCCCCTGGGCGCAGAGAGAAGGTACCAGTCTTCTGCACAGAAGATGCTGGAGTAACAAGAGCTGTGCAGCTCAGGAGCTAGAGGCACTGTGACTTCTGAGCCCCACATCACTGACTCTGAGATGCCATTCCAGAGCAGAAACCACACCAGCCCTGGGAAAGCACCAGGGAAAGTCTGTGAGCCCAAGCAGCCGCCCACAGCTGGGAGCAGCCATGGGAGGGTGGTTCTAGGGGGGACCAGGCCAAAGGACAGGGAAGAAGGTCTGGGCCTCTAGACCTTGAATTTGGATGAGAAGAGCCAGGGAGAAGAGGGAGAGACAGACAGAGGAAGGGAGGA
>PVJA010043857.1:0-16507 GCA_004027025.1 Myocastor coypus | reverse complement strand
TTGTTGTTGTTGTTGTTATTACTCATGAAAGGCAGATGGAAAAACCAAAAGTAATTGTACTTTCTCATTTGTCTGTTTCCACATTGCTATTCTGCCTAGAGCCTACAGGGAGGGGAAGGGAGAAGAGAGAGGGAGGGAGGGATGGACGGACAGACAGACGGATGGAGGGAGGGACCCAACTCACCCACAGACCCACCTAAAGGCATGTTCTGTTGCACTCACCCAGATTATGCTCCAGTGAAGGAAGCCTCTGCTTTCCTCACCACCCACCACATGGATGAAGAGCTGTGATGATGTGCGCTCACGAAAACTTCATGCATGTTGCCCTCTAGAAGGTAAGTAAGGGCACAGGGAGTCGGGGAGAGGGGAGGGACAGAATGGGGGAACCTGGCTGGTGTGAGGGTAATGCTGATGAATCCCCTTCTCTCTATTCTCTATTTTACAGCCAGCCCCATTTGTTTCTCCTCCCTTCCTTGACGGGATGGTGAAGAACTCAGTGAGGGAGCAGCACATGACCCACCCTACCTACCTACCTACCTACCCACCCTACCCGTGCACTGTGTGATGAATACTTTGGCAGAAAATAGAACACAGGGTGAATCCTGTAGAGACTTTCCCCTTTTTTACCCAACACTTCTTCCTTTGCTTGCCCTTCTCCTTGGAGGCAAGAACTGGGAAGGCAGCCCACAGGTTGCAAAATAAAGCTGCAGATGAACACAAAACCAAGGAGTTTGTTTGTGTCAACTTTTGGTGGCCCACAGGCATGTGCCCCTAACCCTTATGGGAAAAAATCATGTAACGTCTCCCAGGATCCAGATGGCATCACAGGAAGGCTGACCTCATCTGTCTGCCCCTCGGTCTGTGTGAGGTGCCTCTCCTCTCTCTGTGGGAGAGAATGGAAGGCTCCCACCACCTTCCCTTCCCCCACCCCCAACACATACCCTCAAGCACCCTCCATGCATGCACACGCTCGCTTTCACGCACGCACACACGTACATAAGCTATGTATGTGCCACATGCCACAGTACCAGAGGTGTGTGTGGCATGCAGCACTGTGCCCAGCCATTCATGTTCTCTCAAACGTCAATTCAACACTATTCACTGAAATCTGCAAAGCTGCTAGTATGTTCAACCTGATCCTTCCTTCCTTCCTTCCTTCTTTCCTTCCTTCCTTCCTTCCTTGCCTCAGTGACAGAGACCTATTAACGGAGGTGCCAACCTCTCTCAGTCATTTCAGCATGCCAATGAGAAAGACACCCCATACCCCACACTCCACCCCTGTGCGTGCTGACTGACACTTGTTTAGAATAGTGGAGACTCTAGTGACATTCTGTGACGTGACATGCCACAGTTATGGCCTTTGGTAACTTGGGTAGCAGCATAACACAGCGCTGCAGACACATAGCTGCCACTGCACCGAGCACATCATTACTCAGTTCGATGCAATCTCAAGGGTTGCAACAGAAACCTTTAGAGTTCCCAAAAGCCACAGCAGAACTTTCCACCAGTGAGGTGGATGGTAGGAACAAATCTTGTACATACTGCAAGAAAGAAATCCTTTCCCAAAGCACGGTTCAGTTCAAAATTGCAAGTGGTGAGGCCCATGTGTTTGCTGTGTTGTGCTGTGTGCGCACACGTGCATGCACGCACACATGCACACACACACACACACACACACACACACACACACGCACGCACACACACACGATGTGTTACCATCTGTTGCTTGGAAAATAAAACTTTCCTTCTCAAGAAATACCATGAGGGGGCCCGGCAGGATGGCTCAGTGGTCTAAAGCGCCTGCTTGGGAAAGCTTGGGCAGCTGCAGGGACCGGGATTCAATCCCCGGCACCACATGCTGCACCAGCCCTGCCCTGAGGGCAGGCTGAGCCGGCCAGAAAAATAAATAAGCAAACAAACAAAAGTTCTTAAACAAGGAAAAAATAATAATAAATTAATTGTTTTTTTAAAAAAAAGAATTTTTTATTTTCTGTATTTATTTTTCTCTTATCTCAGAACCTTTGTTTGTTTATTCACTCATGTTTATGGCTGGCTCAGCCCACCCCAAGGACAAGGCTGGCGCAGCATGTGGTGCCGGGGATCAAACTGCGGTCCCTGCAGCCGCCCAAGCTTTCCCAAGCAAGCGCTTTAGACCACTGAGCCATCCAGCCAGGCCCATTCCTAGGATGTTTTGTAGGGCCAGACTGACAGGTGAGGTGAGGAGAAACGTGAAATGAGCACTTGGGCCTGAGGGAGGTGGTAAAAGCAAAAAAGTGTAGTCTACCCATAAGATGGCAAACATCACTGTTCCAACAATATTGATTAAATGGGCAGTCTATGGGGAAACAAGTCATGTGGTAAGCAAGCGGGCATGAAAGAGAACAGGGGCTTTTCCTGAAGGGTGTGGGTTACTGCCGCTTCCTGGCTTTCCCGAGGTCATCGAGCAAAACTTTTTGGAATATATCAATGATGATAGCTAGCAGTTGGCTGGATTACAGTTTCTCAGTGTTGGCATCGCAGGTGTTCAATGCACTGCCAAGCTCAGGCAGTTATTCACTTTTGCATACTCTTTACTACCTTGTCCAGAGTGACTGTCACTGTCGTCCCACCCCCCTACTCCCACCCCTGCCAAGTCTCCGTCATCCACCTGCCTCAGCCTCCCAAGAGCTGGGATTATAGGAATGCACCACCACACCCAAACTACCTGTAACTACTATACTATAGCAGCAGCAGCACAGAGCGACAGCGCCATTGTCACCCCAGTTCCCTGGATCCCTGGAACAGCTCTTGAGTATATAAGGATGTGTGCAGCTCATGGAAATGCATAACTCCCTCTCTATCTACTTGACAATAAATTGTATCTAGACTTTCAAGTGTCCTGAATGATTTCTGTCAGCAGGGATCCATCCAGAACTCTTTCCCCTTTGACATACATCGGTAACATCTAGTCTTCACCTATTGTTTTGAAAGAAAGTAAAGACTGGGTGGTGTGTTTCTGTGAATATTAAACAGGCCCCGCCAACATTGGTCAAGTGGAACACAGTGGAGAGTCATTTACTGTAGCTTTCAAAGCCACTGATGGGGGCGAGGGAGATGGCTCGGTGGATCGCCTGTAGAAAAAGGGCTTGCCTCCATTTTGAGAGGAGAAGGAGAAAGTCTGCACATCCTTTAGAAATCTTGTTTATTTTTTTGACACAGTCTCGCTGCACAGTTCAGGCTGGCCTTGAGCTCAGTTTTTGTTTTTGTTTTTGTTTTTTGTCTTTTTGAGACAGGGTCTCACTATGCAGTTGAGGCTGGCCTTGAGCTCACTTTTGCAGCCCAGACTGGTCTCAAACTCTCACCAATCCTCCTGCCTCAGCCACCCAAGTGCTGGGATTACAGGTGTGCACCACCACACCAGGCTGCTGGTGGATTTCTGCCAACCTTTCAGGTTTGTTTCCAAGTGTTCATTTACTGTTCATGCTGTGCAAGACTTTGTATTCTCTTCGGAATACAAAGTTCTACTCTCCCAATATAACTTTGGAGAAGTTATCTGCACAGTGTTCACAAGTCTGCTCTGTCGCCACCTAAGGTGCAGAAGCCTGATCCAGAGATTACAACTTTCCTTTGGTTCTTGGGGTGGGGTGGGGTCGGGGTACAACCCAGAGCCTCCATCAGGCCCAAGGAGCCTGTGCTCTGTGGAGCTGGCCACCCATCCCGCACCAGTGACTCCCTCCTTTTCGGATGGAAATGTTCCACAGCTGGCTCCGGCCTAGTTTGACCTGAGGATATGGATCCTTCTCAGTGAGCCAATGGGTGATGAGATGGGCTGATCCTCGGGTGGGGGAAGGGGAGCAGAAAGAGGAAAATGACAAACTTTGAAGCATGACTTCTTTTTTCTTTGTAAGGATGGCTTTCAGTGGACACAGTTCTATTTTCACACAGATGGGGCTGGAGTGAGGTGGCCAGGCTCCTGGGACTTCTGCATTGGGATACACTGAGGAAGGAGAGAAGCCTGAACTACAGAGGGAGAGCCTGTCTCATACCTTTATTTTCTTTTTCTCTTCTCTTTTCCCCCATTGGGTACTGTGAATCAACTCAGGACCTCACACTTGCCTGGCAGGGGCACGGGCTTGGGCCTCTGAGCTATTTTCTCGCCCCTGAGACTCTGCCTGTCGCTCTGCACTCACACCGCCCCCTCCCCCACCAGACTCAGCCAAAGAAAGGGAAAAAGTCAGGTATGCCCCGTTGCAACGAAGACTGTGAGTGTCGGAGCTTGCAAGAGGAGACAGTGCGGTTTACACAGTAGCCTCATTCAAGAGGGCTATCACCACACATACGCACGCACGAACACATGCATGCACGCACGCAGAGTGGATGTGTGCAAGTACTGTTCCACCACCACTGGCAGGCCAGGAGGCCTGTCTTCAACCTGAAAAGTAAACAACTCACAAAACTGGCAAAGTAACCAAGCGGTTCTTAGAGTAGATAGCGCTTGGGTCACTTTCCAGTCCAATGAATCCAGATGTATTGCTTTCTGAGCCCTAAATCACAGCTTGCCCTTCGTAGTGTCAAGCTCCCTGTGCTTGTGTTTCACTCCCTACTCAACTCCACGGGTCTTTGTATCAGTACATTACAGTCTGTGACAATCATGAAACATGAAGTGAATCCTTGGCTACATGGGTAGATGAAGAGAGCAGACATCAGTGAATTTGGTGCTGGATTTGAGCAGCACAGTTGGATTGTTTGTTTATTTATTTTTATGGTCAGCTCAGCCCCAGCCCGCCCCAAGGGCAGGGCTGGCCCAGCATGTGGTGCGGGGGGCGCGGGGCTCGGGGGGTGGGGATGGTGCTGTGGAACCGCGGTCCCTGAAGCCACCCAAGCTTTCCTAAGCAGGCGCTTTAGACCACTGAGCCATCCTGCCGGGGCCCCAGCAGCACGCTTGGATTTCCAAGATCCCTGCACTTGAAAGCTCCTGTCTGGCAAGTGCAAGGTCATGAGTTCGAACCCCACTCCCTTCAATAAACAAGACAACAAACAGACAAAAACAAGCAAACACCACGCACACCTCACACACACTGCCTTTGTAGCAGTTCACTGTGGCTGTGGATTTTGATTACTGGGGCTTCTGGGCCTCTCTCAGCTTATCTTGTAAGAACAGAGACAGGTCTTGCAGACCTGCTCTCTCTCTCTCTCTCTCTCTCTCTCTCTCTCTTTTCTTTTTTCTTTCTTTTTTTTTGGACTGGGGTTTGAACTCACGACCTTGCACTTGCCAGGCAGGCACTTGTGCCATGGAGCCATCTCCCGAGCCCCTCTCTCTTCTTTCTTTTGGTGGGACCAGCGGTTCAAACTCATGACCTTGTAGTTGTCCAGCAGGCATGTATGCCATGGCGTCGTCTCCCCAGTCCCTATTTTCTTTTTTTTCTTCTCTTCTTTGGTGCTGTGGTGGGCGGTGTTTTCACTAGTGAAACTGCTTGTCAGATAGCGTCATTGATGAAATTATGCTACACGTGACTGAAATCAGACATTAGAAAGCCACGAAAGAGCAGAAGAGAAGACAGTGCGTGAGAGGAGACGATGGGTGATACTTTCCCCGTGTCTGAATCAAAGGTGGTTTTTTACTGTGTTTGGCAAGGGGGGTGGTCTCACTCTGCAGCCTTAGGCTCTCCTCAGAAAACTTGCTATGTGAGGTCTGCTGTGTTCTGGAGAATGAAGGTCAGCGCAGACCTTTCTTCTTGGAGTTTTCTGAATTGGAATGTGTATGCATGAAGTACAGGAAGGTTTGCAGCAGATTTTTAGAATGCTGCTGGAAACCAATAGTGACTTTTTTTGTTTTTTAAAGAATTTTCTATTTTTTATTTTATTTTTTCTCTTCGTTCAGAATGTTCATTTGTTTGTTTATTTATTTTTATGGTTGTCTCAGCCTGCCCTGCGGGCAGGGCTGGTGCAGCATGTGGTGCCGGGGATCGAACTTCGATCCCTGCAGCCGCTCAAACTTTCCTAAGCAGGCACTTTAGACCACTGAGCCCCTGCTGGGCCCCATTAATGACTATTGAATGACAGAGGGAGAGAGAATAAAAGCAGGAACATTAAAATAAATAAATAAAGCAGGAAAATGGAGTTCTCCAGTGGGCCATAGGCCATAGGCCATAGGCCATTGTTATCGCATGTCTGCCAACATTGAGTGTCTGCAGTAGGAAAGAAAGAAAGAAAGAAAGAAAGAAAGAAAGAAAGAAAGAAAGAAAGATTATAGGAATATAGGGTCCTTCCTTATTTGCCCCCTCTTGCAACAGCAGAGTTTAGGAAAATAGCTTTGCTATCGAGTGTTGCATTTACCCGTGGGGGTCTGAGCCTCACACTGTGCTGTGCCTTCTCTGGTCCTCTTCCATTTTCCTGACTAGTGCTGGTGCTGGCCCACTTGTTTGTGAGTCTACTGGCTGCATGTTGAGAAGAGTGGTGGAATCACTATCTAGCCTTGGCAGTCTCTGGAGTCTAAGTCTCTCTCTCTCTCTCTCTCTCTCTCTCTCTCTCTCTCTCTCTCTCTCTTTCTCTCTGTCTCATATTTTTAGTAGGGAAGGTTCTACAGGTTCCTCACCATGTCACTACTAGACCATCGGGCTATTAGTGATCTTCCTGTTTAGAGCCTCCCAAGGACTGGATTACAGGCTGCACCACCACACCCCGTACCACACCCGGCTCCTGATCATTTTCTAAACTCACAAGCCTATGTGGTTTTTTTTCCCCCAGGACCGGGATTTGAACTCACAATCTTGCACTTGCCAGGCAGGCACTTGTGCCATGGAGCTATCTTCCCCAGCCACTGCGTACGTGATTTTCATAACATCATTCTATTGTGCATTACCACAAGATTCTGTGTTGTAGCAAGAAACCCACAAGAATTCATTTACATGGAGCTTTTGTCTTGAAAACTTGTGAGACCTTGAGTCTGGGAAAGTCACACCGTGGAATAATGAGGGACTGCTGTATCCTCATTCTTACTTCCCTTCTCCCCACTCCACCCCTTTCCGTTGCCTTTCTTTTTCTCAGACCACTTTTCTACTCTAAGAGATCCACACCCTTGTCCCCTTCTACCTATGGTACCTACCGAAACATTCTTTTTTTTTAAAGAATTTTTTATTTTATTTTATTTTATTTATTGTTTCAGAACTTTTGTTTGTTTATTTATTCATTTTCATAGCTGGCTCAGCCTGCCCTGAGGGCAGGGCTGGCGAAACATGTGGTGCTGGGGATCCAACTGGGGTCCCTGCAACCGCCCAAGCTTTCCTAAGTAGGCGCTTTAGACCACTGAGCCATCCCGCCAGGCCCATGCTGCCCGGTACAATCTTATTGTCTTTGTGCTCGGCGTCACTCAAATGAGAAATGCCGGGATTAGCTCAGAACAGTCGCTTAACTAACAAACAAACAATAGGCCTGAGTTCAATGCCCATTCTCCCCCCCACGCCCCCACCCCCCAAAAGAAAACTGTTCAAGTTCGTAGCTCAAGTTCGTGGCTCACCACCATGGAGAGCCCCAGCTCCATGATCAGGCTAGAGTGAAGTGGCAGCGCACCTGTCTCTCTGGCACACACAGGAAACGCTACATGGGTTGTGGAACACCAGGCCTGCAGCCCACAGCGTCATCACACTCAGTGCATCATCTGAGTGTATAATCTGTCAGCAAACCTGGGGAAGGATGAGAGTACTATGGCTACATATGCATGTCATGGACCTGAGGATGAAAGCCTCACAACACAGAAACTCTTCTCCAGGATGATGGCTCATTTACAACCAAAGAGACCACAGAGGACAGAGTTCATGAGACATAAACTGTGCAAGAATGGGATGTGCAGTCTGGGATAGAGGGCACTGGCTTCAGATCCCACCAGAAGGCAGGCAGGCAGGCAGGCTCGCACTCTCTGTGTCTGTCTGTCTCTGTCTCTCTGTGTGTCTATGTGTGTGTCTGTGTGTCTGTCTCTTTCTGTCTCTCTCTCTCTGTCTCCGTCTCTCTCTGTCTCTGTCTCTGTCTCTGTCTCTGTCTCTGTCTCTGTCTCTCTCTCTCTCTCTCTCTCTCTGTGTTTCCCTGTTTCTCAGGGATGAAGGAAGCTGGGCTAAGAGAGGAATCAAGCTAATCCCAGAGCAGGCTGCCCCGGATGATGGGGGCGGGGGCCGGGACATGAGCGAGTGGGCTGGTGGGGGCTAAGTGGCTTCCGAGGGCATCCCTTCAGTGGGCGGCAGCGGTGGCGTGCCCTGTGTGCCTGCGCATCGGCGTTCTGCGTGCGTGCGTGCTTGCGCTGGCATGGGAGACGTGGGTGGGGGTGGGCATCGGTGGCAATTGTCTCTTCTTCTGTCGGTGGGGTCCATTTAGCTGTGTCGTGGTGATAGAAGCACCAGTGGATAGAGGATCCCACCGCCCCCCAAAAAATTTACATATAGGATAGCGGCAAGAGGGAGGTGGGCCAGAGGGATGGCGGGAGCGAGGGACAGGCTCCTGAGGGAGCTACGCGGCACACTTCCTTCCCCTGGTGCCTGCGCCCTTGCTTACCACCCATACTCGCTGATTTCTTGCCAGCCCGTCCCCCACCTGCCAAACCCTGCGCCCCTGCCCCCACCCGCCCCATGTCCCTGACCTCTGGAACCTTGACCCTGCGACTGTCACGACCTTGCTCTCCCTCTCCCCAAACGCAGATGTCAAGTGGCAGTGGCGTGTGTAACATTTGGAACGCCTACTTCCCCAAGTGCACAGTCGCTGCGATGCAGATCGTGTACCTCTGAGCCTGATCTGTATTTGATCCTAGGTGTATTGGGCTTTGAAATTTTCTCTGCTTTCACTCCCTGCCCTGACAATCAGGGCACCGACGGGTAGGATTCCCCGGGCCGCCCCGCTCCTCCTCGGCCTGGTCCACCCCGCTCCGCCCCGGCAGGCCCCGCTCTGTCCTGAAGGTTCCCTTGGGCCTGTTGCCGTCTTACGTCTGAATATTTATTTGCCCGATGCCACTCACTGGCCCCTTAAGCCTCTGAGACAGCTGATTCTCCTGTCCGCACTGCCCTCCCTGGTCTCCCCTATGACACCTCCCCGCATGGGGAGGCAGGGGGAAATCATTGAAGAGGCAACCCTAGTGCAGCCGCTCAGTCTGTCTCGCATTGGCAGTGTTGTACTTTCGGTTTTGCAGCTTGACTCAGCGGGCAACAGGGGGGTGGGGGCGGGCGGGGGCCCGGTGTTGGGGACGTGCAGTTGTGTTTCCCAGCAGATGGAAGGAAGACAGCTATCGGCCTCCACCGCCCCCCGGCCCCTCCCCGCAACTGCGCTTCCCCCACAACCCCGACCGACCGACCAACCCCGCTGTTTGGGCATCTCAACGTCTTCTTCTTTTATTTTGTTATTTGCCTTTTTTTTTTTTTTTTTTTTTTTTTTTTTTTTTTTTTTTTTTTTTTTTTTTTTTTTTTTTTGTCTTTTTGAGACAGGGTCTCGCCATCCAGTTGAGACTGGCCGTGAGCTCACTTTTGTAGCCTAGGCTGGTCTCGAATTCGCACCAATCCTCCTGAACAGCCTCTCCAGTGCTGGGATTACAGGCGTGAGCCACCACACCTGGCTCCTATTTGCCTGAATTTTTTTTGTTTTGTATTTGTGGGACCGGGGATTGAACTCAGGCCTTTGTGCTTGCCAGGCAAGTGCTTATTCTACTGAACTATTTCCTCAGTCCCTTTTTTTTAATATTTATTTTTTTAATTTATTATTTTTATTCTTATTTCAGAACCCTCATTCTTATTTCAGAACACTCATTTTTATGGCCAGCTCAGCCCACCCCAAGGGCAGGGCTGGCACAGAATGTGGTGCTGAGGATCGAACCTCGGTCCCCTGAAGACTTTCAAGCTTTGCCAAGCAAACACTTTAGGCCACTGAGCCATCCAGCTGGGCCCCTGCCTTAGTTTTTAATTAGCAATAACAATATGAGAGTTTCGAAACATGTGAGTAGCACATTCACAATAGTTGAGACACTGCATATTGTTGTCCTCACAAATGTTATGGAGAGCACAGAGTGCGGATGTGAGAAGTTTTCTAAACAATGTTGGTTCTGAAGGGGGGATGAGGAGGAGGAGGAGGAGGAGGAGGAGAAGAAGAAGAAGAAGAAAGAAGAAGAAGAAGAAGAAGAAGAAGAAGAAGAAGAAGAAGAAGAAGAAGAAGAAGAAGAAGAAGAAGAAGAAGAAGAAGAAGAAAAAGAAAAGGGAAAGTTTTTTCTTTTGGAACTAGGAGTAAGCAGTTGTCTGTCTAGTCCAATGTTTCCTGATTGCAGTGGGTTCAACGTCTCGTTCTTGGGAGCTGGGAGATCCAAGGCCCCTGGTGATTTTGGAGGTGGTCCTGGAGCTCCACCTGGTGGCCGCTTTTATACGGTTATCCTCTTGCGCTCGGCGGCAAGGGATGATATCTGGCCTCGTTGGAGTCCCAGGAGGTGGGCTTGCTATGCGGGACTGCGTCGGTGTTGGTCAGGCTGAGCCGCGCGGCCTGCAGGCTGGAGATTGCTCCCACAGGCTAATGTGGGAGACTGTACTCTCTCCCTTGGTCAGTCTGGATGCCTGGGTGCCGGGCTGCGAAGGGGAGGGTGGAGAAGAAGAAATAATTTATTACATGTAATGGATGCCATAGGACATTAGGGACTTAAATCTTCTGGTTAAGAGCGGCTGTGTTACTCTATTACATTGATGACATTCATACATTTGTGTATAACAAATATATGTATGTCGCACTATCTTAACTCCTATAGATTATAACAAGTCTTCAGGCCCTAGTGAAATCATCTTCTTTTGTCTTCTTAAAGAAAAATAAATAGCAATTCTCAGCACTTTGCATTTCCACTTCCACTTTAGACTTGGTTAAACTTCATGTACAAAATCTGCAGGGATTCTGATTAAGACTGCACCGAATCCATAAATCTATTTGGAGTATATAAGCTTTCATCTTTATCTTTGCTCTCCTCCTACATTCTTTCTGTAATCATTTCAGAGAGGAACTTATTGATTGTTTCCTAGTTTCCTAATAACTCCAACTGGCATATTTTTTAATGCAGTCATTTCAGACAAAAAAAAAAATCACCTGTACAGGAGGAAAAACTTCGGCTACATTCTGAAAGATCTGGGATGTTCTTTTTTTTTTTTTTTTTTTTTGTCTGTTTGAGACAGGGTCTTGCTATGCAGTTCAGTCTGGCCTTGAGCTCACTTTTGTAGCCCAGGCTGGTCTCGAACTCACACCGATCCTCCTGCCTCGGCCTCCCGAGTTCTGGGATTACAGGTGTGCGCCACCACGCCCAACTTGGGATGTTCTTTTTTAATACTACAACATTTTATTGTGTAAAACACACATAATGGAGAAATTCCAATTTTAACTTTTTCAAGTGTAAAATTTGTTCATGTCAATGGTGTACGGTGTTAATCGCCAACAATATCTTCAATATTTTTATCATCCCTAATAGAAATACTGTATCCACTAAACAACTACTCCCTGTGCAATCCTTGCAGTGGCCCTATGGTAATTCGTATTGTTTTGGGTTTTTTGTTTGTTTGTTTGAGATAGGATCTTCCTATGCAGTTTCGGCTAGCCTTGGGCTCACTTTTGTAGCCCGCGGGCTGGTCTTGAACTCGCAGCAATCTTCCTGTTTCTCAAGTGCTGGGATTACAGGCAGGCATGCACTACCATGCCCAGTTTGGGGGTTGACATGGTACCCCTGCGACTCTATATATGTTTGTAAAGTTTATAAATGACATTACGCAATAGTTTTCCTGCTATGTCTGGTTTACTTAGTGTAATATGTTTTACATATTCATTCATGCTGTGCCCATGTACCCGAATTTAATTTCTTTTATATTGAATGACATTCCATTGTGTGTACCTACCATACCTGTTTACCTATTCGTCCACTGGTGGATACTCAACTTGTTTCTACCTTTGGCCGCTACAAACAATGCTGCTCTCAATACTAGAAAACAAGTGTTCATTTCAGGCTATTACTAGGTCATCTGTATATATACCTGGGGTGATAATTGTTTAATGTTTTCCACACTTTATATTTATACCAGCAATATTTGCAGATTTCAATTCTCCACTTTCTTGGCCACACTTGTTACTTCCACTTGCATCAACAGCTATGCAACAGTTTCTTGTTGAGGCTCTGATATGCATTTCACTGACGTCTAATGATATTGAATATCTTTTGATGTACTTATTTCTCACTGTGTTTCTTCTGTGAGAAAATGTCTATTTAGATGCCACACTCATTTTTTAATTGTCTTTTATTTCATTGCTGAGTTGTAGTCATTCTTTATATACTCTGGTTATTAAATCCTTATCAAAGATACAACTTGTTCTAACCTATGTGAGCTGTTGACAGGCAAAACACACATGAACACAATCTGTCAGTGTCCATGCTCCTCAGAAGTGGTTACAACAGACACACATGTACGGTGTGCTTTGCTTCCTTCTGAGCCAGGGGCCAGAGCCTCAAATTCAGAACATGGGCTGCTCCCCCAACACAGCTTTTGAGCTGCCGTGTGCTCTACAAGAACCAATATAACTACTAATGTAAGTCTAAGCTGCCCCTTTCTTTATTCAGTATTTGGTTGGTTCCTGTTACCTTTGGGCTTTATCCAGAGTTCTTACAGATTTTCCTTTGTTGTTCTTATGCTTTGTTTTTCTCCTTGCTATTTTGTTGTTGTTTGTTTTAAGTTTCTCACAGGACAAAGAGGTAAGAAAAAACAGGGACCCTGTGCAGCCTATATTGCCATTTTGCCAACATTAACCTTAGAACTCTTATCATGAGGTATTCTCATTACTATTCACTTGCAAGTGTTTTCTAATTTCAATTTTGATTACTTTTTGGCCCAAGAGTTATATGGATACCAAGGATCAAACTCAGGTCCTTATGCTGCTGAACTATCTTCCTGGCTCGAAATATATTTTTACAACATTTAAACATATAAAGATTGTCAGTTGTTTTTGGTTTGTGGCATCTAGTTTAATTCCACTATAGACACAGAACATAGTATGTATAAATTAAATCCTTTGAAAATGTATTCATATATAAAACGCAGAACTAGATTAGTATGATGAGCTGTAAGAGGCCTAAATCAACAACTTCCAACATTGCCAGTTTCACAGATAACCCAATGCAAATAAAGAAAGTTGGACTATGTATACAACTACTTCCTCTTAGTTCAAAGAGAAGAACTTTTTTCTTTTTTTCTTTCCTTATCAATTTCAATTAGAAAATGTAACATGTCCACACCCTGTGCTCTGTATTAATATTGGGAGGATAATATGTAATGTGTCAATTATTGCAAATGTACTACTAATATGTTGTGAAACTATCATATTGATATTTCTTATTAAAACTAATAAATAAATAAATTTTTTAAAAGGGAGCTGGGGAGATGGCTCTGAGGCACAAGTACCTGCTGGGCAAGTGCAAGGTCGTGAGTTTGAACCCCGGTCCCACAAAAATAAATAAATAAATAAATATTAAAAAGAAAATGTATTCATAATTTTATTCTGAATAGCATACAATCCATTTTGATAAATGGTTCAAATATATTTACTATAACAACTAATAAGGTTTACTTCATTTTATTTAATACAGTTAAGTTTAAATATACCTTAGTATCTTCTTTCAATGCTTTTTCTGTTATGTTCACTTTTTTCTCCTTTTCGGTTCTTTGTTGGGATACTACAGCTACCCACAGTTTAGATGGCTCACTATGAGGTTGCACAGAGATCACCATGACTGACATAGTCTTTTTTTTTTATTTTATTTATTTTTTTTCTTGTTTCAGAACTTTCGTTTGTTTATTTATTTTTATGGCTGGCTCAGCCTGCCCTGAGGGCAGGGCTGGCGCAGCGAGTGGTGCTGGAGATCGAACCTCGGTCCCTGCAGCTGCCTAAGCTTCCCTTTAGACCACTGAGCCATCCTGCTGTGCCCCCATGACTGACATATTCCAGTGAAAGAATACAGAAAAAAAGTGGCACATGAGAAAGACTTGTTGGGCAAGTCCAGAAGAACCCGGTGCAATATTCCCAAAACCTCTCCTGTGAGAGTCATGCAGGATGTTTGATTTACCCAGGAGCTGAAACAGCCTATACCAAATGGTCTGCCAGGGAAACTCAGTAGGGATTCGGTGCTCTAGGTTCTTACTGGGGTCTTCTTACTTTGATACCCTTTGCCTAGCACATTCTAGATTTATTTTTTCAGGTGAACTGCAAAGCAGTAGCTGCAGCAGCATTTTTATTTTTCACTAATGTGGTACATTTGTTTTGTTGCTGATGAAGAGGGACATGTATTAATTCAGATGGATGTCGGATAAGAGTTACCAAATTGTTTGAGCGCCACGCCAGGCTCAGGGGCCTCCGTACCACCGGGCGTCTTCTCGGTCGCGCCCGCCTCTCCGAGCAACATCATGCGCATGCGCAGCTCCTGGAAGTCGACGTGGCCCAGGCACGGGGCGTCGGCCGGCAGCGGCGGGCACAGCACGGGGTACACCGGCGGCGCCGAGGACAGCGGGCCCGGCGCGCCCGCGCCCGATCCGCCCAGCAACGCGGCACCGAGACGAGCCTCGAGCTCGCCGTCGGCCGCCCCCAAGTGAGAGTGGAGGATGAGCTGCAGCTGCGCGTACTCCACATCTGTCATCTCCACCAGACTCAGGTCTGGGGTCGTGAGGCTCAGCCCCGGCTCACCCAGTGCCGCGTCCTCGTCCCCGAGCCTCCAGGGCCCCCGTCGCCCCCCGCCGCGCCCGCCTCAGGCGATGGCTCCCGCGGCCCGGGCCGACCTGCCGGCGAGGCGCGGCCCAAAGACAGGGCGCGGGGGCGGCGACGCGGACGCGGGCTAAGAGGCCACATGGGCCCGACAGGACTCAGGGGTGGCCACCGCGGGCTAGTCGTTGGGGAAGAGAAACCCACATTCTAGATTTCTGAACCACATAAGAAAACCAAAGCTTAGGAGTAAAATATTCATTTTTTTATACACAGTCTAGGCATAATGAGTCACTCTTAACTAGTTATTGTAATATAAACTTGACTCAAAATCCTAGTTTCTAGAGGCCTGCCAAGAAACAAGTTTAGGAGATGGATTTTTCAATCTAAGATTCGCAAACCTGTTGTGTTATTTTCTTCATAGCCTTCTTGTGAAGTTATAATTTACCATATCACATTTTTACTCTTCAGAATTAATTTCATGATTATATATTCTCTTTCAATTTTATGATACATATTACAGAATGCTCTTTTTCAAGTTTTGTTTTACTTATTACACAGTGAAAGGATCTTTCAGTTGTTTTCTTTTAATTCTTTACATATTTTATTTTATTTATTCAATTTTTGTCTTTATTGAGACAGGGTCTCGCTATGCAGTTCAGGCTGGCCTTGAGCTCACTTTTGTAGCCCAGGCTGGTCTCGAACTCGCACTGATCCTTCTACCTCAACCTCCCAAGTGCTGTGATTACAGGCATCAGTCACCACACCAGGCTCTTTATATATGTTAAATCCCTAAAAAGGTTATCTTAGAAGTTTTGTACTTTCAAACACCCTTTAATTTATTACACATTTACCTCCTATCATTCTGAAATTAGGCTTATAATAGTTTTTTCTTCTTCTGAGATGGTATATTCTGAGTTGTTATACTTACAGGATTTCTTTTAATGTGGGATTCTTAGGGATCAATCTTGTTTTTATCTGAAAAAGTTATCTCATGTTCTTTTTTAATCCATTGCATCAGTTTTTTAATTAATTAACAACAGAGTTTGACTGCCACTCTGAAACATAAAGAACTGATAACATTAATAAGAGAAAACTTTCTTTTTGAAGTATTTTGTAAATTTCTAGATTAATATATCAATCTAAAAAAGTCTATTTCTTGTCATCCAGAACATTAGCATGGCTCATACACAACATTTATAAAACCTTTGCAATTTTGACAATGCTGAGACACATTAAATTCTTTCTGAAAGACTTCTAAATCCAGATCAAGAAGACAGAAGGGAACAGGGGAAGAGAGAGGAAGGGAGGGAAGAGAAAGAAAGGAAGCCACATACCAGCGAGCGGCCTTACTGTGACGGGCTGATTCACTTAAGCCTGAGGAAGAGAAATATATTTGTCTGAGCTGAGCGTGGTGGCTCACGCCTGTAATCCCAGCACTAGGAGGCTGAGGCAGGAGGATTGGTGTGAGTTTGAGACCAGGCTGGGCTACACAAGTGAGCTCAGGACCAGCCTCAACTGCATAGCGAGACCCTGTCTCAAAAAGACAAAAAAAAAGAAATATATTCATCTGTACTCACTTGGCCCTAAGTATGGATCAACAGTATGGTGTGGCTGTCCCTGGGAATTAATTCAATCTTGAGCACTATGTTAATTTCTTTTCTCATTGTGAGACAAAATATCTGACACCCTCAAGTTAAAGGAGCAAGGATTTATTTCAGCTCAGTTTGTAGAGATTTCAGTTCATTATTAGTTGGCTCCACAGCAGGGAGGACGACACACAGGCTTTGCAGAAGAA
>PVJA010043856.1:0-16482 GCA_004027025.1 Myocastor coypus | reverse complement strand
TGAAACGCAGAGCTAGATTTGTAAGATGAGCTTTAGGAGGCTTCGATTCAGTAGCCTCCAACATCACAAGCTTCACTGGTGGCCCACTGCAATTGCAAAACCTTTGACTGTGTATGTATCTGCTTCCTCTTAGTCCAAAGAGAAGTATATTCTTTTCCTTTTTTTTTTTTTTTTTTAAGCAACATCAATAGGGAGGTGGGTCAT
The DNA here is from genome assembly GCA_004027025.1 of Myocastor coypus. NCBI lineage: Eukaryota > Metazoa > Chordata > Mammalia > Rodentia > Myocastoridae > Myocastor > Myocastor coypus. The sequence goes on along the minus strand of PVJA010043856.1, from coordinate 16,278 downwards.
GCCCACACACTGTACTCTGTAGAATGACTGTGAGTACAATATGCAATATATCAACTTTCAAAGAAAAGAAAGGGGAAAAGAAAAAAAAAAAAGTAATGTGGATTTAGAAAGGTTAATGTTTAATTGTTTGATCAATCTTATATACCTATATGTATTAATCTAAACTGATCTGATGATGAAAATATGTAATATAACCATTGTTAAATTTATTTTTATTTTTATTTTATTTTATTTATTATTGTTTTATTCTTGTTTCAGAACCTGTTTGTTTGTTTATTCACTCATTTTTATGGCCGGCTCAGCCTGCCCCGAGAGCAGGGCTGGCGCAGCATGTGGTGCCGGGGATCGAACCGCGGTCCCTGAAGCCGCCCAAGCTTCCCCAAGCAGGCGCTTTAGACCACTGAGCCATCCCGCCAGGCCCCACCATTGTTAAATTTAAACAATAAAAAAATTGAAACAACAACAACAAAAAAAGAATGCCAGTGAGGACTGTAAAAGGGCCTTAGCCACAGTACTTCATACAAAGGATTTATATGCTTACATTCAAGCATGCCAGAATATTGGGTCTATCATCCAGGCTTCTGCACTCATGGCACAGGCTATATTCCCAAATTTTGCTAATAAATTCGATACAGTTAAATGTTTTAATTGTGGCAAGCAAGGACATACTTGCTGGCACTGCTCATGGCCTATAAAGGTCCCCTCAGTGGATTTACCCAATATTCATTGTCCACGTTGCATGAAAGGTTTTCATTGGGCAAAAGATTGTAAATCTAAGTTTCATAAAAATGGCACAATGTTGCTAAGAAACAAACGATGTGCCCAAACTGAGGGACCCAGTAGCAATAAGAAAACAACGATCAGTCAGGACTCCAGTGATTTGGACCCAGTTAAGCCAGTTATGCCCAGTTCAAATCATGCAAACAGTGATCCCACTATCAGGATGGATGCAAGGTGAGACCTTAGGTTGTCTCACACAAAGAATGACTCAGAGTTCAAAATTAGCTTTACCAGTGGCTTCTTGCCTTAATTTGTCAGGGGAAGAAAAGCCAAATTTAATTCCCACTAAAATTTCTGGTCTGGCCTGTAACTCCACTTGTGAACCTGATAGGGATGAGCCTTTAAGCAAAGAATTTGATTTTTCCTGGAGTATTTTGGTTCCTAGACTTATTTGTGACATTAAGTTTACAGGGGACTCTTTTATTGGATTGATGGATTCAGGAGCTGATGTCACTAGAATCAACAGCCAATCCTGGCTGTCTGCTTGGCCAACTAGACCCGCCTTCACAGCTCTGATTGGCTTGGGATCTCCTCAATCTGTATCAAAGAGTGTGTTGCCTCTTTCAAAATACATTAGCCCTGATGGACAGGAAGGTATTATAACACCATTTATGGCACCCATTCCAGTCAATCTATGGTGCATAGACCACTTAAAAGAATGCAACACTCTCTTACTTACTTCAGAGCCTTGGAGTTATATATCACCAGAGAGCAGGATGATGGCTAAGATGAAATATCAAGAAAGCAAAGACATAGTGAAACATTTGCTGGGTTGTACTCTTACAATTCTGCCTTTACTTAGACAAATAGGATATACAATTGAATATATAATAAAGGCCACTGATACTCTGCAGGAAAAATTAAGGATTTTGTCAACAGTGGTAAGAAAACAACTACAATTGAGTCACGTCAAACCTACCTATTGCCACTGTTTTTAGAATTGCTAGTTGTATTAAGTAGATCTGTTGCATTTTTTGTTGATCTTATTAGATCTCACTCTAATCTCCCAGGTTTGTTGTCATCAGTTAATTATAATACAGATGGTACTATAAATCTGATTATTTTCAATAAAGCAAGACAACACCCTAAATTTGTTTCTCAAAATTCTAAACATTTGCAAAAGGAATATAAAATCATCAGAGCACAAACTAGACGGATCATGATGTTCATGTCCTGCTTGTCAGCTCATTCCTAGGCCTGTTCCTAAACAAAGCTACAATCCCAGAGGTCTTAGAACCAGTTGGTCATGGCAAATGATTACTGACCATGTATCTTCCTTTAACAAATGTAAATATGGTCATGGTTTTATAGATATGTGCTCACATGTGCCCCATGCTATCTGCTATACAGGTAATCAAAATCAGTATGTCTTACAATATTACATATCAGCCTTTGCTAACTTACTGTTGCAAACATTGAAACTCGATATTGGTCTTGCTTACATTAGTGAAAATTTTCAAAATTTAATTGATAACTGGAAAAAAAAGCATATTACAGAGACCCCCCTATAACCCACAAGGTCAAACGCTTAAACTAAAAAGTCACCTATCAAACAAAAGAAAGGGGGAACCCAGAATCAAAACTTTGCTACATATATTTTACATTTTCTGGATCTGGCTTGGCATGACCTCCAAACAGGTGTTTGGAATGGTCTGGCATCACTTTTAAATTGGGACCGAGGTTGTGCTTATATTTCCACAGAAAATCGAGAGACATTAGGACCATCAGAGCTGTTCCATGGCAAGAATCCAACCTGTCTACACAACACATCAAGCTCTCTGCCAAGACCTCAAGCAGTGGACCTGACAACACATCATCCACCTTCCTGGGAAGGCCTGCAGCAGCCTGTTTGTGAGGCTTGCCACCTAGGTAACAACCAGAGTTTGGTTCAGTCACCTGATAATGTTCTATTTACGATCCCTAATTTTTTTTTTAAATAATTTTTTATTTTTTTCTTATTTCAGAACCCTTATTCGTTTATTCACTCATTTTTATGGCCGGCTCAGCCTGCCCCGAGGGCAGGACAGGTGCAGCATGTGGTGCTGGGGATTGAACCGCAGTCCCTAAAGCTGCCCAAGCTTTCCGAAGCAGGCGCTTTAGACCACTGAGCCATCCCGCCGGGCCCCGAAAAGAACCTTTTTTTTTTTTTGTGGGACCAGGGTTTGAACTCACGACCTTGCACTTGCCCAGCAGGCACTTGTGCCTCGGAGCTATCTCCCCAGCCCCTTACGATCCCTAATCTTATAGCAGCTTCTCTGGGTACTCCTGTGGTTCAAGGAGAAGTGTATTGGGCCTACATACCTAATTTATTCTGGTTTAGACCTCTAACATGGATGGATAGGCCCCCAGAGGTTTTCCATTCTACCAAGAACAGTACCCATGAATGTATTTGGCCTGGCCTACAAATTTAAAACATTACATCCCATTTTGTATGTCTCCCTTTGTGTTTAGCCCATGTACAAGATGCTGGCCTTTGCATGTTGGCTATAGATCAGATGTGGGAAGTACAACTGTTTAAAGAACAGTTTGCCATGTTAACCCTAAGTTCTATTCCATTGCACGGCAACCTTGTAAGAGATTTTAAACCTACCATTCCTGCCTGTATTCCAGAAGCTCATGCTCCTCACTTTGAGGAAGGTGATTTGGGCATGTGGCAGACTTGCACAGATCTGTACCATGGATGGGCCATATGCAAATGTAATTATTCCTTTACAGACTGGTCCCTTACAGGATTCTTTTTAGGGAAAGGTCGGGATCGGCACAAGGTTTCTTTTGCAGCCTCCTCCAACTGTATCATGTTCTCAGAGGCTTTGTCCAATGTTGTATGGTCAGGTAGAGGCCTCAATCATCCCATCCCCAGACTCGTTATCAGTGACAAAACTGGGCCCATTCAGCATGCTTTGTGGAATGTAGCCCTACCTTTTCATGGTAGATTCCTGCAGACTGGGCATCTGCAGCTGATAGGAGGAGGAAAAGTCAAAGCAGCATTATGAGGACATAGATATATAAAAGTGAACATACATGCTTACGGTCCTCAAGTACTATTAAAAAGAAAGACAGAGTGGCAACCAAATGTGGCCTCACGTACTAAATGTTATCTGACCCACTGTATCAAGCCTGAGCATCCTGCTCATAGCTTGACAGTGGTAATCATGGTTATGGTGCTTGGAGCTTGGCTTCCAGTCAGTCTCATGGAGCCATGGTGTCATTCACTTCATTCCTTCTTGGTAGAGTTATCAACTAAGAGGCTTATCAATTGGACCAAGAAGGTGCTTGGATTTATTATAGCAGATAACTTCGCTGACGCTTTTGATAGCCCATGTGGTTATTGACTCTACAATGCTAGCTCATTCCATATTAACTGCTCATTGTCTAGACAACTGGACAAGAATTTCTGGTAATAGCAAGCAATTCAGTGAAATACTAATATAAAGTTAACCCAAGTGAACATTTGAGAAACGTCCATCCTTTGGATAGATTATCAAATTGAAAGTTTACAAATATAACAAGGTTGAAAATATCATTATGATATGACCTTTTTTAATAATGTTACTCCATTATCATATAACAAAAGTCTTTATCCTTGGGGACTAATAAAAAATGTACAAAGAGCTATCTATGAAAATATTACTTTGGATACAGTTGCTCTTTAGAGAAAACTATTGTTAATGTCACAACAGTTACTTTTGATGCCCAGATTAAAGACTGGGATAAGTTTGCTGATGCTATAGACCAGTTAAATTCATTTGCATTTTTCAAGGCTCACTGTTGGTTTTATGTTGGAATTGGTATACCTACTCTCTGGTTTATAATCCTTCTCATTAAAGTGTGTCATGGAGGATTCTCAGCCCAACTAAAACTACGGGCTATGTGGCCACAACTGACACTGCTCCAGCTACTTCAAAACAAAGAAGGGGGAATGTGGAGGGCGGCTTGAGCAGCTCTCCTTGAAAGAAAAGTGACTGTCTCCATTTTGACTGAGCTTGACTCTATTCGCTTGTATTGAAATGTACAGAGCTGGCTAGGACTTCTCATTATCTTCTCAATTGGCCTTAAGCAGTGTGTATTGGTCTAGCTGAGGTGATGGTGGTAATTTTTGAAGATGGCACGCGTGTTCCCCTGATAACAGGACGAAGAGCCAATGCTCCATGGTGTCAGCTGGGATCGAGCCTCGAGATAGAGGCTGTGACTTCCTGGGGCTTGAAAGATTATACATCAGAACTGAAGCACCAGATCCCCAAAATTTCATTATCCTTTCAATTGGCCTTATTGGTCTAACCGAAGTGCTAGTGGTAATTTTTGAAGATGGCATGCATGTTTCTCTGATAACAGAACGAAGAGCCAGTGCTCCACGGTGTCAGCTGGGATCGAGCCTCGAGATAGAAGCTATGACTTCCTGGGGCTTGAAAAGATTATACATCAGAGCTGAAGTGCCAGACCCCCAAAATATTAGATATCACAATAGCATAATGCAAATTACTTCTTTTGCATATCTCTAAATATGGCGGAGGTGAATGTAGGCCTCCTGCCTAGCCCAGATCATGGTGCTCACCTTCTTCCCACAATCCCCTTCAATGCCTACCACTTTCCTACAACTCCCCTCGTTGCTGACCTTCTTCCCACAATTCCCTTTCACAAGGCACTCCCCCTTCTCCAATGAATAAAACTCAAGTGCAGCCCTGAGTCACCCTCTTGCTTCTGGAAAGCCATCTTCATGGCAGGACTTATGGCCCCTTGGCTCCCCAATAAGTATATATATGTCTTAGCATCTTTGTTATTGCCGTGGGTTGCACTGGGAGTGGTAGATTGGAATTAACTTGGTGGAATTCCAATAATGTGGTTTTAGGATTGTAAGTTTAGACTTCTTAGGCTGAGATGAGAGCCAAGAAGGGACTCTGACACCAGTTGTCATTTGATGCCACTGATGTTACTGAATTTACCACTATAGCCAAGGTAATATATAGGAGTGGATGACAACTGGTTTTCTCTCTATGCCAGTATCTGGAGTTTCTGGGGTTCATAAGCAATGGAACAGAGGACCCACAAGGTCTTCCAACTCTCCAACAGCAGAGCAAGGGAGCACAAATAGAGAGGAAAGCAAATTCAAGGTAATGGAACTCTACAAAAAGTTTATACCAGGGATGAAGAAGCTAGAGAATTTCAAAGAAAAAAATGAAGCAAAAATTCACAGCACTATCATTCAATATGCCCAAAGTAAATTCACGGGAAATAAATAAAAAATTTGACAAGCTGACCAAAACAGTTTAAAATATAAATGACAGATTCAACAGGACATAGAATCTTCAAAAAGATGCTAGGGAGAAATATCTGAAATGAAAGTGTATATAATTCAAAACTTGCATAAATGACCAATGTGAAATGTCTGAAATTGAGGATGAAATGGTAAATTATGACATATTCAAAGAAGCTATCAAAAGGAGGGAGCGAGACCATCCAACAGCTAGCAGATGATATGAAGACCAACCTAAAGCCAACTGGAGCTAGAGAAAATCTAAAAGATCACACAGACTACTAATTAAGATATCAAAGGAGAAAATTTTCAAAATATGTGAAGAATTTAAAATACAATGAATCTTACAGAAAAACTGTGATTAAAAAAAGCTCACCAAGACACTATTAAATTGCCAGATAACCAAAAAATAATTAAGAAAAATAAAAGCAGAGAAAAAAAAAGTTACATGTAAAGGTAAACCAATTATTACAGCAGATTTTTCAGCACAAACCTCACCAAAAGATGGCTCAGTGGTCTAAAGTACCTGCTTAGGAAAGCTTAGGTGGCTGCAGGGACTGTGGTTCAATCCCCGGCACCACATGCTGCGCCAGCCCTGCCCTCAAGGCAGGCTGAGCCGGCCATACAAATAAAAGTTCTGAAACAAGAAAATAAATAAATAAATAAATAAATAAATAAAAACTTAAAAATAAAAGAAGTTAGAGTAATGTATTTCAAGTTTTAAGAACAAGTAACTTGTAACCCAGATTAATTTATCCTTCAAACCATATGAGAGCACTTCATGAAATAGACTGCTCAAAACATACATGAATACTACACTAACACTCCAGAAAATACTCTAGAATACCCTAAATAGACACAATGAAACCTATACAGCTAAAAACCCATATGAAACAAAAACACCAAATCAGTGAATAAACAACAAAAAAATGACAATAAAAGAATGTCACCAACAGAGAAACAATGCCACAATAGTAAATATTCAACACATATCAATGGTGTTGACTCTACAGTTAAAAAACACAGATTTACAAACTAGATAAAAAAACAGAATCCAACAGTCCACAGCATTCACAAAACTCATTTAACCCAAAAAGATACTCATAGACTAAAAATTAAAGAGCAGAAAACAGTATTTCATGCCCATGAATGCCAAAAACAAGCAGGGGCTACAATTTTAATCTCAGATATGGTAACTTGATGCTAAAACTGACTAGAAAAGACAAAGATCAGTACATACTACTTAAGGGAATAATCCAACAGAGAGAACACTTTAACTGTTTTTGTACCAAATATTGGGGCACCTATATTCATAAAATACTGTTCAACATAAAACCACCATAGTGGGGGATTGTAACACCTCACTTTCACAAGAAGACTATTTAAGCAGAAAAGTCAATGAACAAATATCAGTGTTGAACCACATCCCTGACCATATGGACTTTATATCTAGAATATCCTAGCCCACTACTGTAGAACAAACATTCTCTTCTGTAGCACATGGTATATTTTACAAAATAGAGCATGTATTAGTCCACAAAGCCTGCTTAAGTAAACATGAAAGAATCAAAATTACCCCATGTGCACGATCAGACAGATGAAAATAGAAATGACAGAAAAATATCACAGGAAGAGTACAAGCAGCTGAAAAACAACACACTTCTAAACAACCAATGAGTCACAGAAGTCAAGGAAAAATTTTGGAATTTCTGTAAGTTAATAATAATGCCTGTGTAAAAAAAAAAAAATGCCTGTACATAAGTGTCTGGGACACTATGGAAACACTCCTAAGAGGACAGTTAACTGCAATCAGTGTAAAACACAGCAACCTCAAATAAATAATCTTATGAAGAATTTTAAGATACTTGTTGTGGTTGATACAGTTTGTCAACTTGAGATGTAAAAGATTGGCTGGTTTGGTTTGGTGATTCCACACCCTGGGGCACCGAGTAGGGGCAAGGGGAGATGTGCCCTAGGGTATGGGATGACCCACCCAAGAGTGACTCAGCACAGAAAGGGGTTGAGGAAGAACTCTAATCATTATTTAGAGATGACATGATACTCTACTTAGAAGGCCTGAGGAACTCCACCAAAAAACTCTAAGGTAACCAACTTTAGCAATGTAGCAGTATACAAGATCAACACCAAAAATCATTTGGTACCTCAATGAAGAATTTGAGAAGGAAATTATGAAAATAACATCATTAATAATAGAGTGATGAAAAATAAAATGTCTAGGAATTACCCTAATCCAAGAAATGAAAGGTTCTTAGAGTACTCTGAAAAAGTAGATTGAAGAAGACACCAGAAATCAGAAACATGTCCACATCTCCCTCATTAGGTAGAACTGTTAAAATGGCCATATTCCCAAAATTGTACAGATTCAAAGCAATCCTAAACAAACTACCAAGAGCATATTTTACAGATCTAAAAAAAAATTTTTTTAAATTTATATGAAACCAGAAGAGACCAGTAATATAACAAAAATAATCTTAGGTAACAAGAGCAAAGTAGGAGGTGTCATAATACCTGATTTCAAGCTATACTACAGTTTAATGTGATACAACAGTACTGGAACAAAAACAGAAACATGGATCAATGGAAGAGAGTAGAGGATACAGAAACATCGCCAGATACATTCAGCTACAGCAGACCCTGGGAGTTACAACTGTCCTCTCATACAAACAACCTGGGTTATGACCAAAATTTTAGGTTTAACTTATGACCAAAGTCTTGAGTTACACCCTGAATGCTGTGGTCTCTCAGTGACAAAAAGGGTATGTAAGCATCAGTCTGAGTCCAGATACATGTGTTTGTGGACAGGATTTTGGTCAGTGTTGTTTTGTTTTGTTTTTTGGAACCGGGGATTGAACTCAGGACCTTGCCCTTGCCAGGCAAGCACTTGTGCCCCTGAGCTATCCCTGGCCCTTGGTCAGTGTTTTAGATAATTACTACAATTGCTGCTACTAAAGTGGTCCCAAATAAGCTAGAAAAGAAGTTAAGGAAGTTAGGGAAGATAAAGAAAGCAATTACAATCGAAAAGAAAAAGGAAATTGTGGGGAAATATAAGAGTGGCATTCATGTGACTGTACAGTATGTTGAAATTCACCACCTCAACAATCTTACAGTGAAAAATTTATATGAAGAAACTAGTGTTGAAGTTATTACTCAGATTAAAGTCATGATCAGCAGATAAGAGGTAGAAACGCCATTATTGGTGTGAATAAAATAAAGGCAGATGGCAGATGACAGCGTACCTGGGTCTGTAACTTGTGAAAAGCTAGGGCTATAAAACAGATCTCATAAAGGATAATCCATTAACAAGTGATAATGGTGAAACATTCCATATCAGTAAGGGGTGGTTTCACAATTTTAAATTGAGTATTGGATTTACAGCATAACTAGGCATGGTAAAAGACAGCGCTAACATAAGGGCTGCTGAAAATTACATATAACCACTTTGAAACAACGACACAGAGAAATAGTTTTTGCTCTCATCAAGTCTGCAACTGTGATGAAACTGGCCTTTTCTCAAGAAAACATCTAGGGGAACACATATCACCCAGGAAGAGAAGAAAATGCCCAGGCTACAAACTGAAGGACTAATCTTACTGCTATGGGCCAATGTAGGTGGTGGACTCCATTTAAAGCCCCTCTTGGTTTATCACTGAGGCTGCTACAGTGTTGAGAAATAGTCATGAAGAACAGGCTAGAGGTCATACAAAAATCTAATGCAAAAGCGTGGGTAATGAAAGAATTAAATGGATAGGGAGGTTTCCTGTCCTATTATTAAGAAGTATCTTGGGCTCAGCGGGATGGCTCAGTGGTCTAAAGTGCCTGCTTGGGAAAGCTTGGGTGGCTTCAGGGACCGCAGTTTGATCACTAGCACCACATGCTGCGCCAGCCCTGCCCTGGGGGTGGGGTGGGGGCTGAGCCGGCCATAAAAATGAGTGAATAAACAAACAAAGGTTCTGAAAGAAGAAAAAATAAATACATAAAATAAATTTTAAAAAAAGTATCTAGTAGACAAACATTTACCACTCAAGGCTTTCATTATTATGGACAATGTTCTTGCTTATTCACAAACTTTGGAAGAACTGCCTGAAGAATCCCCATGACTCTCAGTTGAGTTCTTCCACCTCCTACAACTCCTCTGCTGCAGTCTACAGATTTATAGTTTATTAAGAAGCTATGCACCAGGAACTGTTCCTGAAGTGTTTCCAGGTAGTCTCAGATACACATTTACCCTTTATTTTATTTATTTATTTATTTATTTATTTATTTATTTATTTATTTTTTGTGGGACCAGGGTTCGAACTCACGACCTTGCACTTGCCCAGCAGGCACTTGTGCCTCGGAGCTATCTCCCCAGCCCCTAATTTATTTATTTTTTTTACATTTACCCTTTAAAGTAATGGAAGGAACATTACAATATCTTTTCCTGTGTGGGAAAAAGGCCAGTGTCTCTTTCTGGACACTGAGATCTGCTTGGAATAAAGTGTGGACTAAAATTACACAGAAGAGTGTCTTTGAAATATGCCTGAGCCTTCATTTGATCCTATTGTTGATGACATTGTATCTATAGCAGAGTCCACAGACTTCAGGAATTGGTAGAGGAACTATGTACAAAGGAATTTCAGCAACTTTTGGCTGAGCTAAGGAGCTCAGAATGGCAGCTAAGGAGCTTTCTGAAGAGGAGGAGGGTATTAATATTCAGTGCACCAAAGTTCTTCTGAAATAAAAGAAATCCTAAAAAAAAAAAAAATGGATAGAGCTACAAGGATTTTCTAAACAAAACTGCAACTGCATAAAAATAGCAGCAGTCATCAAATGGTATTACAGCAAATTAAAAAGCTATACAGAAAAAAAAATCAATTAGTAAAGAAACAACCTCTGGAATGGGAAAATTTTTTTGCCAGCTGTTACTCAGATTTAGAATATATAAATTTAAAAAATTATAGACCATGTAAAATAAAAACCTCCAGGGCTGGGAAGCTAGTTCAGTCATCTAAGTGCCTGTTTGGTAAGCACAAGGACCCAGGTTCTATTCCTGGTACTGAAAGCCATGCTATCTCCAGAATCCCAGGACACTGTGCCAACCACCAAAACTAGACATAGTGGTGCATGCTTGTAATTCCAGCACTGGGAGGCTGAAAACAGGAGAATCACTATGCATCTGATCTACATGGTGAGACCCTATAGATCCTGTCCTAAATTCATAAAAAAAAACAAAAAAACAAAAAAAACAAAAAACAAAAACAAAAACAAAAACAAAAAAAACCCCACAAAAAATGCTGGAGAAGCTGTGGTTAAAAAGGAATTCTCCTACATTGCTGGTGGTAATGTAAACTTTTCATCAAAAGTAGAATATACTTTCACTTATAATAGTAGTAGTAGTAGTCATCATCACCCCTACTAACCATAAAGACAAAGAAGGGTAATTTATAAGAGTCATGGGTCTAAAGAAAACAGTAAGTTGTTAGCTCAGACTACATTTGTTGTGAAAACTGGCTCTAGGACAGGGTTAAGCTAAAGTCTACCCACACTTTCCAACTTTTTGCAAGTCTTGATTACTAAGGATCTTCTCTCTTCCTTAACTTCAGAAAAAATAACTATCTATACCTGGAACTTTGTAGCTAGCAACATAAATAAAATGTGTGCATTTGTGCTTTAGCAGGTGTAAGTAACAATTCAGAAGCTCCAGAGATGAAAGGCATGCTTTTGTTATAGCATACAGCCTGAATACACAAAACACTTGCTTTCTTACCCAGTAACACCATCTCTCCAACATCAATGTTATCTTCCTTCTCTGAGGTGGGTTGCTGAGCAGAATTCATGCTTACACATTCTTCTTGGGAGTGAAATACATTCAAATCCTCAAAGATCACCAGCTCCTAAAGAACAGGAGACCCCTTTTTCTCAATAAATGAGGTTCCTTGGCAGCCTTTTGTTTCTTAGTGGTAAGGAAAGATCAAGGAAAAGGATGATGAAAGGCCTCTATAATTTTCATATAGGAGCAACATAGACCAGACAGCTAGGCTGAGATGAGTCAGAGTAAAGCAAATGTCCTAAGAAGTTGATTCCCAAGAATGTGTTACACAGACTGACCCAGAAGAGAACGTTCAAAGAACAGAGAAGGTGATGTACTTAGTGAAAAAAACAACCTACCTCACAGGCAGCTTTAAAACACAGTGACACTGTTTCCTGTTTCTGCTGGACTCTTTCTCTGGGCAGAAGTTTCACTACAGAATGAGGTTGCACTGGGGAAAGAGGAAGCTGTAGTGAGTGAAAAACTCTGTGACTCTAATACAGACACTGCCAACACTTTCAGGCCAAGCTATGCTTGCTTCTTCAGCAGACAACGGACAGCTGTTTCTGCTTCTGTGAGCCCTGAAAGTTCAAGCCATAAGCCCTAGACTCTTGAATCTCTTCAACAGAAAAAAGACTTTCCTATGAACCTTTCAAAATTTCTAACAAAGAGTCACTATATAGGAGCTAGGAGGAAGGCAAAGTATAGAAGCTACCTGAACAGGCATAAAATTACTAAAATCTCATATAAATTAGAGACAACATGATAATCCATCTGATTTCTATATTCTTTAAAAGATACTTCCCTCCAGAATATTTGGGTGAAGTGAACAATACAAAAAGATGCACACTTCACATAGCTTTATGGCATATCACGTAAGCTCTAGTTTAAGAATAAAGTAATAACATTAAAACTGGCTTTTCCTCAGTACTCACCATCTTAATACTTGACTAACACAGTAGTTTAGCTCAGTATCACTCCCTTTTCCTTTACTGAAATACGCATATACTTCTTACCTTTGTTCTGAAGGCTTGAACTCATGTCCTTCATAATAACCAAGGTGTCCTTGACTTTCTGATTGGGCTGGACCAGGCTTGCCTTGGGCAAGAAGGTAAGGAAGTGCTCTAGCACCAGCTGGTGGATGGTCTTGGACCCACTCGTGGCATATTGAAAGTGGTTTTGGCCCAGCTTGGAGTTTGGAGGAACTCTCACTACAAAAGACCGCTTTGGCTTTGGGGATATAGAAGCCAATTTTGTAGCCATCATGCCTCACAACAAAAGACCACACTCGTTTACTGGGGACTGCTAGAGCCACTTCTTACTGAAGGAAATCTGTCAGACAGCCAAGCTGTAGATAGAGAAATCACTAATTAGCCACAAGATGCATTACTTCAATATATAGCTTGGGTGGTGAGGCCATACAAAATCTAAACCAGAAAGACAGCTGAGGTAGGGAAGTCAAAAGTGAAATATAAGGTTCTAGAAACAGGCTGTGCTTAGGAAGGCCTGAAAAGAAGACCTTATGAATGAAAACTGAAGAGCCAAACATAAAGGAACACAGCCAGCAGAAGGCCAAAGGTCATCTCCCCAGGAAATGTAAAGTGCAATATTCACTGTTAAGCTTAACTCATGTTTGTACAAAGAGCAATGGGTCGAAAGACTGGGGAGCTGCGGACCAATCTTGATGGCGTCTGCTTAGAGGAAAGCTAATAGCTGAACCTGGCCACACTGCACAGATTGCACTTCAGCTTTCCTTCACGTGCCCTTGTTAGCGGGGGCAGTTGATGCCTCTGCAAGGGAACAAACCCAAAGTCGCTTGAGGGTCCACACATGGCTTGCTAAATTGTCCCTCCTGTGAGCGTCCTACTGAGAGTGGCAAAGGGACATCATAGTAGGGCTCACCGAACCAGTCCCTCTCTAAGGCTTCTCAAGCCGGCCAAGGGGCAGTCTGATGCAAAGTTCAAACTGCGGCACGGCTTGGGGCGCGGTCCCAGCTCCCGACCCACCCTAGCTCCTCAGCAACGGAGAGAGCTTTGCTACTCAGAAGCTGCCTCAGCCTGACGCCCAACAGTTCAGACTTCCTCACCTCGCGGAATCTCTCCGCCTGAAAGGCCTGGGCTTCGAAAGAGACCTGAAAACAAGGAACTAGAGGCCGGCGGCTCGCCTCGCCCTTTGGAGCGCCCTTACTTAGCCCCAGGTATTGGAAAACACCGCCTTCAGTTGAGAGGACGCGCGCACGCGATGCCTTCTGGGAGACTGGGCACCTCCGTTTCTGTGACGTCACGCCAGGCGACTCATTTCCGGTGTGAAAGCCTGGTCTCCCCGGTCGGAGCGAACAGTGTATGTCCTGGCAAAGACGAAGCTCGAGGTCGCCGATGTTACTCTCGAGAGAAGGCTGGTCAAGTCTGTGAAAGCCGCCTTCTCCGTTGATTAGCCTTGGAAACAAGCAGAAAGTGGACACTAGTCCTTCACATGCGGGTAGCAGTCGTGTGGCCAGTCTGGCTCCAGGTCTCTCTGGGAAATGTAGTTCGGCTCCAAATAGCCAATAGGAAAGCCAGCAGGCTGTGGCCCTCAGGAGCCGGGCAAGTTCGAGGAGCTACCGGAAATAGGCTGTTTCTGAGATGCCAAGATCTGCGCAAGCCCCGGTGGTGCCAGTCCCTGTGCCCCTGAGAGGACGGGTATTGCTTAGGTGACGAAGGTGACGTTTCCATCATCCACGGGTGCTAGAGGTCTCACAGCTCGTGTCTTAGTGCGCTGCTATGCAACCCAGAGGGCAAAGCTAGGCGACAACGCCCCTCAGTTTACTAGCTAATATGCTGCCGCCTGGACCTGTCTTCTTGCATAAGAAATCCTATCAAGTCCTACCACCGCAGACAGTCTCCATTCTTGATTTCTCACAGAGAGTTTGTCTTAGTTACTTTTTACTCGTTGCTGGGACAAATACCTGACACTCAAAATGAAGGAAGGAAAGGTTTATTTAGCTCATAGTTTGTGGAGGTTTCAGTCCATATTCGGCTGGCCCAAGGCTGAGTGGAACAGAGCAGAGAGCATCCAGTTCATGGTGGTGGAACAGAAACAAAATGGTGGCAGAGGTAGCCAACCAAACAGGGAAGCAGAGAGCAACAGCTCTAGTCTGTCTCTCTGTCTCTCTTTATATTACATTCAGACTGTCTGCCTTAGGATATCCGCCCTAGACCACAACCATAGTCCCAGCCCTACTCAGACCGATAATCCCATCAGTATTAAAACACGGAATCCCAGGGATCATGGATCAAGTCTCAATCTATAGAAGTCCCCACCCAGTGACTACCATGAGGCTTTTGGGGGATAACTAGACATAAACCATAACAGAGGTTAAGTAGGATCTTCTCTTTCTGTATTGTTTTCATGCTCAGTTTGTTGGAGTTGGGACAACCTCTGGGCAAGTTTTGCAGTATTTCTCTATGTATGAAAAACCCCTGGGAGGATAACATAAGTAAAAATAAAAACTAAAGCATTTTCTTGACACAAATATAGCTGACTCACTTAACTACGGTTTAAAGTATGTTATAAAGGATGACCATTGTGGAGCATACAAATCATTGGAAAATATCTGTCTTTCCAGATAGCAACATTTACTAGAAACTCTTTATGGAGAGTAGTACATTTTGAACTATGAGTAAATAAAAGGAACAATAAAAAGTAATCATTCTTGCAAATAATGAATATGTGTGGACTTCCAATTAAAGGATAGAATTGCAATTTTTGGGGAAATAAATATTGCTCTAAATTAAAATTGTGTATTTGGAGGGCTGGCGAGATAGCTCAGTGGACTAAGTGCCTGTTTAGGTAAGCACAGGGACTGGGATTCAGTCCCTGGTACCACATGCAGCACCAGCCCTGACTCCAGGCACGCTGAGCCCGCGACAGTGTCCAGGTGTGGTGTTGCATGCCTGTAATCCCACTGCTGGGGAGGCTGAAAACAGGAGGATCACTATGAATGTGAACTGTATAGTGAAACCCTGTACAAACAAAACAAAATAAAAAAGAAATGTATATTGGAGGGAGTCCTGTTCTTAAATCTACATATAAAAAATGCAATTTAATAATAAAAATACTAGGGCCCCAGGGAGATAGCTCAGAGGCATGGGCACAAGTGCCTACCTGGCAAATGCAAGGTCTTGAGTTCGATACCTGGTTCCACAAAAATAAATAAATAAATAGAATAATAAAAAATAAAAATATTAGACTGGTACAGGCCTGTGTTATGGTTTATGTCTAGTTGTCCCCCCAAAGCCTCATGGAGTCATTGGGCGGGGACTTCTAGAGTTTGAGACTTGATCCATGATCCCTGGGATTATAGGTTTTAGTACTGATGGGATTATGGGTGGAAGTACTTCTGGGATTATGGGTGTAGCCTAGGGCGGGAGCTAAGGTGGAGAGCCTGAATGTAATATAA
>PVJA010043855.1:0-16518 GCA_004027025.1 Myocastor coypus | reverse complement strand
GAGGAGAGGAGAGGAGAGGAGAGGAGAGGAGAGGAGAGATACCACAGAAATGATTCTGAATTATGGAAGGGCTACTTATGGAAGCATTTAATTGTTTTTCCTTTCTGCTCACTCTTATTCATAAACTCAGTAGTATATATATTTTAGTATGTAGTTTATCTGTAGAAGATCATTTTTTAGAATAATGAGAACACACTGTTTGTTAGGACATTCTCTTTTTTAATCTCTTGATTAATCCAGACTGCTTGATGTGTTCTTCAGAGATCTTAGTACAAAAGGTCAATTTGCCTGATTTGCCTGGGTCCCTGGCTAGCACCTGATCCTGGATTACCTTGGTTGTAACAATGCAGAGCTAGAATCAATGCTGCTCAGTTCAAACTCGTGTGACGATGGCATGGGTACCCACCTTCCCAAAGTACTGCACTGTCCTGGTCCAGTCTTGCCCTTGGTGCTACATGGCCATGCATCTTCTAGAAATTCTTTTCTCCAAAAGAAGTCTCTTGGACCAAATGACTAAATTCTGAGCATTCCCAAAAGTCTCCCCAGACCCATCTGAGATCTCAAAAGTAAAACTAACTAAAACCATTTTGCACTGTCTCTGCTGCATGTATCATCTAGAGCTCCACCAACCTCTCACACTTTCCTGGGTGCAGGTTTTTTATTTTTATTTATTTATTTATTTTTGGATCGTTTTGTTTTGTTTTTGTATTTTAGGGAAGCATGTATAGGTGTTCAGGGTCTCACTACTAGATCACACTTGTAGTGATCCTCCTGTTTACAGCCTTCCAAGAGCTGGGATTACAGGCATGCACCACCACACTCTCAATTGCCATCTCAGAGCACCCTGGGAGTGGAGCCAGCACAGCCGGCCCGGGGATCCCTGGATATAGTTTTGTAAAACTCTGACTGCCTAAGAAATAGAAACTGTGATGTTTCTCACAGCCACAGCTCCATGTACATGGCAATATCATATAAAAGGGTACCCAACAGGCAGGCCTGGGCAGAACATTTAGGAGAGCATCTGCATTTTTTTTTTTCTTTACATTATACTTTTACTTTCACTTATTCTGTAGAGTACCACAACTCAATAGACTCTACAAAACAGATATCTAAGAGCCAAATGTTATCATATAAACACTCCGAAAGATAACACAGAACACTTCATTCCAAGTAATTAAAGCTTATTGGAACTTGCCTGTACTCTACCAGTGGAGAATCCAAAGCTCTTATCTGACAGGTTAATGAGGATTTGAAATGAATAGTATTACTAATGAGAGTCTTTAGAAATTAAGCATATCATATTATTATTAACAATGCAAGAGCTAAACTTTCAGAGATTAGATTACATAGGATAATTTTGAAATGTGAACAAGCCAATATCAAAGTGACAGGCTATTTCCAAGTGGGAATAAGAAGACATACAGTGTGGAATAAAAATTAAGAATGGAGAAGACAATTAAGATGTGCCTTTATTTAAATGTCTCTAAGTAATAGAAAATGTAATGATATATCCAGTAGTAATCTGTGTGCTCTGTGTGTGTGTATGTGTGTGTGCATGAGCACACAAGCACATGAGTTCTTATTTTAATGGTCTATCTTAAGTATTATAAAGAGGAAGAAATAAATAAGCACTGGAACAATGTTTTGATGTTATGAAAAATGTGCATGAAATAGCCCAATTATACTTACTCAGGAAGTTTTACTCTAATAGAAGACATCATCTAACTTTTCCAGTTCTTCAAGTCCTACCTTTTTTCCTCATATGCTGTGTCTAGACTGAGAAGGCCATGGTAGCGGTTTTCAAAAATAGGATGTGGTGGATGGGTTCTGTGATGGAGGCCCAATTGTCTGACCTGTATCCTCCTTCTCACCTTTGAGATATGTTGTCTGTCCAGCAGGAACACAGAGAGAGATCTTACTAGGTCATCTATGGAGCTGGACGCTACCCACGCAACAAGATGGCGTCCAGCGGACTAGAGGGAGGCTCACAGTTACAACGATTAGTCCTAAGTGGTGGGTGCAGGCAGGCCATGGTTCTCAGAGACCCACATCAGCAGTGGGAGCCAGAAGAAGAATCAGGGAGCTTGGGGAGCAGACCAGGAAGACCACTGGAAGTGGATGTAGTGACAACATTGAAGGGAGCACTCAGGACGTGGTGTTTGGACAGTGTAAGTGGCCGTCACACCAGGAAAAACAAGGTAGAGTCAAGAGGTCCTGAGAAAGTAAACTGGACGTGGTGATTAACCATGCAGAAATTATATCTTTTATAGGCCCTCCAAGAATTTCCAGAACAACCTCATAAAGCAGATATTGACATCTTATAGACAAAAAGCAAAAGTTCAGAAAAAACAAAACTCATGGAGCATTTCTTACTCTCTCTGTTTCTCCTCCCCCATTGTTTGTTTGTTTGTTTGTTTGTTTTTCTGTACCAAGAATTGAACTCAGGACCTTATGCTTGCCAGGCAAGCACTGTGCCACTGAGCTATCTCACATTTGAGCATCAACTTTACCCTGGCTTGGGGCAGCGTAAGCCTCACAGGCTGATGAGTTCCAGAAACATCGAGTCCAGGGTCTCATGAATCCCCACATTCTCCTCCTTAACACTAACTAGGGTCTCTTCTAGGTCTTCGATGGTTTTCTCTAACTTTGCCATGGAATTTTGAGCAAGCTCAGTTTGGGTCTCAGCCTCCTTCAGCTTCTCTTCTACCAGTTTCATCTCCTCTTCATATTGGTCCTCTGTGGTGGGATACTTCTACTCTGAGGCCATCAGGGCCTTGAGAGCCTGGCCTGTGATGGGAAGTTCCTCATCCAGCCACCTGACTCAGCTCTCCACCACCTCAGCTCTTTTCTGAGCCCCCCCAGCTCTCCCTCCACGATCACCAGCTTCCTGGCCACCTCCTCATACTTATGGTCTTAGTCCTCAGCAATGTGCTTAGCCTCCTTCAGCTGCGTCTCCTGCAGCTCCAGCTTTTTCTCATCCTTCGCAGCCCTGTTCTCAATGACCTTCATTCCCCTCTCTCTCGTCAGCTGCCTCCTTGACCTCCTTCAGCTTTTGCAGGGCAGTAGCAAGGTGCTCCCGGTCTCAGTCTAGCTCTTCCTCTACCAGCTGAATGCAGGTAGATGTGGCTTGGGAAGGCCACCTCTGCTTCTGCATAGGTGACCTTCTTTTCAACCCATTCCAGTTTTTCCTGGGCATCCTTCACTGCTTCTGAATACTTTCCCACCTCATGCTCTGTGCCCTTCAGCTTCTTCTGGAAGCCCTGCTGCTGCTCTTCCTCCAGCTGCTTGCAGTGATCCTCAGCTTGCTTCTTGTCGGCTTTGGCCTGCTTGATGCCATCAATGGCATTCTCCTTGTCCAACTTCAGCATCCACATCTTCTTCTTGGGGGCATCCTTGGCTGATGCTGAGCTGGGCCGGCCAGGGGGAATTCAAGTTCCAGACTGCAGGTTCACATTAATGACATGGTGGTTGTGGTAGCAGAGCTCAGGGAAACTGAGGCACAGGCGTAGCCTTGCCCCAAGAGCCGGGGCCTACCTCTCTTGCTGCTTTTAAATGTATGACTTATTCAAATTTATTCAGAGATTAGAGTGACTTTTTTTTCAAGCAATGAGGTGTATGTCTTCCTGTGTATAGAGGTGTGACAGATATTCTCAAGCCACCAAGGATAACTAAATGATGGCTGGATATCCATCTATCTGGTTAGACCAAGGTGGCATGGCCAGTTTAGGTGACAGAGATTTGTGTCTGCTCATTTAATGAGTCAACACATCTCTCTCATCTAACCATGTTTTCCAGGATTTACAAAAAACCCAAATATTTTTAAAAGAACATTTTTCATATGTTCACTTTGCATGATCACTTCATTAGTTCTTAAGGCGCAAAGTAAACCCCTCCTCATATAACCCCATCGCCATTTCCCTAGGTGAGCAATCAGCCCTGTCCCTTTGAAGGTCCCAGTGCTAGCTTCTTCCTTAGAAACCCTTTCTAGATCAGCACTTCTCCACCTTTAATGTGTACCTGAACTACCTGGGGATCCTGTTAAAGCCCAGATTCCGACTCAGAAAGTCTAGAGCGAAGTTTTACAGTCTCCATTTTAACAAGTCCTCAGGGGATGCTGACGTTGCTGGTCTGGGGGCCACTGTTTGAGTGACAAAGTATTCCACACACAGAGCATATACTAGCTCATGCAAATAAGTGATGCAAACCTGTCTTACCAGGCAGGTACAGAGCAGCGCTGCATAGTAATAATCAGGTTACTTGCACCACTTGTAGAGGCAGGATAATCAGTTACATAATCTCTTACCTGTAGCTTTTCTCCCATATAACCTCAAAATAGTATCTACTGGATAGATTATTGTGAGCATTAATAATAATCTGCTGCATGTGCTTCTTTTTTTTTTAAGAATTATTTATTTATTTTTTTTTTTTTTCTTGTTTCAGAACCTTTGTTTGTTTATTCACTCACTTTTATGGCCAGCTCAGCCCGCCCCACGGGCAGGGCTGGTGCAGCATGTGGTGCCGGAGGTCGAACCGCGGTCCCTTGAAGCCACCCAAGCTTTCCCAAGCAGGCGCTTTAGACCCATCCCGCCAGGCCCCTGCATGTGCTTCTAACAATGTCAGGCACAAAAGAAGTATCCAGTAAATACTGGCTCTTATCTCACCAATTAGATTTAACATTCATGGACATAAAAGATTGTTTCATAGTTTACTGCAACCTTGGATTCATGGACATAAAAGATTGTTTTATAGTTTACTGCAACCTTGGAATTTGTCATATAACATCTGTTTATAGAGAGGATAGTGTGTGGAGGGGCTCAGTGTTAATTTTGTTGAGTGGTTATAGCATGTCTCTTAATCTCAACACTATTTTTATAAAGTCTTTCAATAGTTAATTATTTTGTGTGAGATCCCCCTCCCACCCATCTTACCCATTTAAGGAAGTGTAGAATATTGTTTATGAGTATTCATTATATAAATTACAAGTGAGTAGTTTCTTTTTATTGCTAAAAAATGCATTACTAAATGCATTCCCAAAAATTCAGAGTATAAAGAAGAAAATTCTGGGGAGATTTCAAAGTAGAAAGAAGAATTTCGTCATGGTCAAAGTGCTGGACAGATGGAATAGTCTCTGGTCTTTAAGGCATCTTTTTATTCTTTTTTTTTGCGGGGGGCGACTGGGGTTCAAACTCATGACCTTGCACTTGCCAGGCAGGTGTTTGTGCCACGGAACAATCTCCCCAGCCCCCATCTTTTCATTCTTAATGACCACAAGCTCTGCAATAAACTGGAAATGACTCAAGTCACCCCTGTCTTCATGAGCCATCTGCCTACCTACCTGCAGACCTTATCTGAGGTATCTGTTACTACATAGCAAAGCACATCACAATTCCATAGCTTTAAGCAACTCTTTAGCATCTCTGGTATTTCTAAAATTGATCAAGCTCAGCAAAGCTGTTTTCTCACTCAGGTTTTCTGCTGAAGTTGCAGTCAGGCGACAGATGGGGCTGGTAGTATCTGCATGCTGACCAACTACGGGGACTTTATCACTTGCATGTCCACTGCCTCACGTGGCTGGTACTACTTGGAGAGTAGAATTAACAGCGATAAGGCATCCTCTGTTTTGGTAGTGTCTCCACACGGCTCACGGGATCTCAATCTCACTGGATTGTGACCTCAGGGTAGTCCAAATTCTTAGCTGGTGCTGGCTGGTCCTTAGAGAATGTACCTCAGGAAACCTAAGCAACGTCCACAAGTGTCTTTGATGTGCTTCAAAGGTGTACAGTGGCTCTGCTGCTTCACTCAATTAGCCAGCCTGGCTTGGAGGAGTGGGGACTACACGAGGCCCTGCCTCAGGAGGATCTGCTGCATGGGGCCGAGCTGTCCTGCTAGTCACCACCTCAGACCTAGGGGCTTCTCCTTGAGTCCTGCCTCATATGCATGTGGACACATATCACACCTTAGGGCAACACAGATGGGGAAGGGGACAAAACCATACAGCATTTTTTGTGCAACTTCCTCCTTGTATTCATTCCTCGAAACCCTAGATAAATGTATCTGTTAAGGAAGAGCATGAACAAATTTCTCTCAAGATTTACAAGTTCACAATCAAACCAAGACAAAGACCAGAGAAATTGTGAAACAACAGATCTTAGATGAAGTTTAGATACCAGAGTGTTCATTTCTTTCTAAACGTTTCCTCGAAATGTTTATCCATTTCTGAAAGAAATGTTTAGATGGTAAATACTATAAAATACTCATCTGTTGACTGACTAAAGCAGTGAGACCAAAAACCAAATACCTGCTGATGCCTTTCTGCCAGAAGCTCTGCTGAACAAATTCTAAACTAACTCTCAGGCCTTCAAAATAGCCCAGTGGACTAAGTGCCTGCTTGGCAAGTGAGGCAACTGGAATTCAGTCCCTGGCACCACGTGCTGCACTTGCTCCACCCCCAGCTACGCTGAGTCAGTGACCAAATTGGGGCGTGGTTGCACAAGCCTGTAATCCCAGCATGAAGGAGGCTGAAAACAGGAGGATCACTATGAGTCCAACCTGCGTGGTGAGACCATGTACCAAATACACATTTTAAAAAATAAGTTAATGAAAGGAAATCTCCTGGAAAAGGGCAAAAGAGGCCCTTTCTCCCTGCACTTCTACCTCTTTCCCCTCCTCCCAGAGGAATCAACCAAGAGCTGTGGTGTTTTAGGAGCACACCCAATGTATGCGAGGTTCAGCTGCACTGGATTTGGACTCTCGGTCTCTTTTCCAAGACAGATTCTCATTTTTCAGCAACATTTTTGCATCTCTTATCTTTCCTTCCCATTCATAAGTGGATAATTAAAATTGATTGCACATCCACTGGACATGAGGTGATATATTCAGTGCTCTTTCCAAAAATCCGTTATCTTCCTGTTGCCATATAGCAGCGGCTAGACATATGTGGTTGTTTTCATAGGCGTTTATCTGTGGGCTGCAGGCAGGTGTTAAAAGGTAACGAGGAAGGTCGCCAGTGCGCATAGCACAAGCTGCTCACAGGCTTCTTCAGTCCAGTGTCCAAGCAGTCCTCATGCATCATTTCCACACCCAGTGACAGTGTTCCTGAGAAATGACTAGAACAAATACAGTATGCATTAAGAAGTTTCTGCTACCTCTGTCTGCCCAGCCCCATTTTATCCTTTGATAAAGATCATTTGGGGAATTTGGCAAAACTGCCCCTACCTGCTGTATTCTGCAGCTCAGCGATAAGCCTGGGAGCCAGAATATGTACAGAGCATATTCCATCACTAAGTCCATCACTAAGCCAAAAGGAAAGTAGCTTCGGAATCAACAATCAGGTTGCAATAAGAAGATCCCATTCCCAGAATCTACATGGATCTGAGGAGAGGAAGAGGGTTCTCTCCAGAGGGCACTGTGAGCCAGGAGCCCCCAGGGGCATTGCTGATATGCGAAATGCCACAACCCGAGGCAAAGCCAATGCAGAGGGAAATCAAGTGAGATGGGTATGAAAGGATCCAGAGCTCCATGGCACTGCACAAATTTCTAGATCTACCCATATCTAAAGTCACAATGACAGCAAGCACTTTAGATACACCCGTCAATAAATTTTTCTCACTTAAGCTATCTGAAATTGAATTTTTGTCATTTGTTTCTGTAAAGTCCTTCTAGACACAGTTGTTTTAAGTCAAACCAAACCAAAGCATTCTATTGACGAAATAGTAGTCAGACAGGGATTAGGAGGATCCATCATTTTGGCAGCCATGGGTATGAGTTTGCCAAAACCGTACAGCAACAAAGCAATTGAAGTATTTCAGCCTCTGAGTGAGAGAACTGGCGTGGGCATTCAAGGACCTTTTCTCCAGCTAGGAGCCTGCTTATATCCATTGAGATTGCAGCAAACATATTTTAATAAAGTGATTACTTACAGAGCAATGGGCCGCATTAATAAAAGATGATATCACCCAGGGGCCAGTAAGAAGGAGAGGCTTCCCACACTGTGACACCAACTTTCCCTGAGAACTGGACCCCTGGAGGCACCATTGGCAGGAGTTGTGATCACAGTGGGGCTCTTGCCAGAAATAAAGAAGCAAGACACGGAGAGGACAAGGCAGAAATGGCCCCCGTTCCTTTCCTCTGGCCTCTGATCTCCTGCCAGCGCCTCCTGCTGGCCACACCAAACTGGAAGCCAGGAGGCAAAGGAGCCCCATGGTATAGACAGAAAACAGGGCTGGGGAACAAAGGACAGTGTGGAGGAAGACTACAGACAGGCAAAGCAGAGGATAGTCAGAATACTTACTCATCCTCTGTCTTGGTAAAAATTATTCTACACCATTGAAAAGTCTTGGGGAATTGAAAGAGGTCTTTGATTTCTGACCTTGTATTCATAGACACAATGTTCATTTTCCAGCATTTCCTTCCTGTCTTTGTTCATAAGAATCTGTACCATTTCTTCTGAACTGATTTAAAAACTTCTTCCTTTCATTATCATATAAACCTTTTTGTCCTGTATTTTCTCACCTATTCCCTAGATAGCATTATATACTGAGAATACAGAAGGAAATAGAAAAGCACCTGAGGATGCTCTGAAGCCAGGCTCAGGGATGACAAAGAGAGTGTTTGATGTCCCTCACACTCTTTGAAGAACAAATACACCCAAGTGCGTGGTCTTTAGCAAGATGAATGCTTGCACACGCTAGGAAGTTTTGCTTTGTTTTTGTGCACTCTCAGCATAAATCTCCTGTAGACATTTCTCCTTAATGCCTACAGTATGCGGGAAATTGCTTTTTGGCCATAAAAATGCATTAACAGCTCCAAAGGAGCAATTACGCCATGTATTGTAAATGCACATTAAGACTAATACACCACACTTAAATAAACCTCAATGAATTCAGAGCTGTGGTATCACAAGTCCAAAGGTGACTCAGATTAGTTCAAGATATAAAGCCCCAGGGGGAGAGCGCTTTCCTCCGCAGTGTCAATTACAGTGATGCAGGTATAAAGCAAGAACTTGATCCCATTTTGTTGCTTTTTTAAAGGGGCTTTGACATTCAGAATGAGGCTACATGCACAAAAAAAAAAAAAAAAAAAAAAAAAAAGAGTTTATGACAGCACATTCCCACAGAGAATTTTTGCAAGCCCTCTGCCTCTGGTGAGCCTGGCACACTCAGAAATTATTGTATCTCATGCAGTCAACGAGTCAATTACTGAGATTCTATGCCTGGTTTTAAAGTAGACTTTATTTATTACTCTTGTTATGGCTGAGATGTGGAGGACCTTAACTGTTATATGTGAATCAGATTTTTGTACTGCTGTATTACAAATCTCATTGGATGCAGTGAATTTGCTTTATTCGAGTTCATTGTGGATTAACAGAAAGGGAAATATGGATTTCTTTCATCCACATAAACAATGAGGACTTGTTAGAGACTTGTTTCTGATGTTTATGGATTTCTCTTTAGTGCACACAGCCTATGGAAAATTGTTTTTAAGCAATAAACAATAATAGTACTTGGGGACGCAGAGGTACTGCTGCCGTATTGTATTCAGCCTGCTGATAAATTTCTCTGGCCTATTTTTTCTTATGCAGACATAAAAATACAAAGACAAACAATAAATTTTCCTCCCTCTACTGCAACCTTTTCTGCTTCCACTTTATTTTCCACTACATTTCTCGTTTGATGTTACCTTTTTAAATTGCTAAATATAAATATTCCACAATGGATGTCTATAATTAGGTTGTCTGCACCCCTTCAAGGACTTGTTAGAAAGAGAAAGAGCTTTAATCTAAAGCAAACTAACAGAGCTAGAAGTTAATTAGAAATTAGCCATATATCCTTGGTAAATTATTTATGCTAAGCCATGTGTTACTGTAAAAATAATATACACTTACACTGACAATTGTAAACGTAAAATAATTAACAATAAAAGGGAAGATATTATCCCTTAATAGAATCCTTTTGCTAGGACCAATTTAATTTTCTCTCTCGTAATATTGAATGATAACCCAGGGTTTCTGCCTTGTGTGTGAAACGCAAAGGTTCTTTCGCCATCTTTTTCAGAACTTGGCTTCTCTTCCTCTCTCTTTTTCTCTTTTCTACATGAATGCTTGATATCTGATTTATGTTATCATTTTGCATGACTTTTTACTATTTTTCCATTTTTCTGCAGTTTTTGTTCTTTTTCTCTTTCCCTCTTCTGTCTTTTTAATACAAACTAGTAGACATCTTCTATCTCCAAAGATGCTTTTCTCTTTCCCCTTCTTTCTCCCTTCCCTTTCTCTGCCCTATTTCTTCTTTTCTTCTTTGTGACATCCAATCTTCTTACAAAATATTTATTGTCTGAGCTGCTCAAGAAAATCCCTAAAGGGCTGACATAAAAGACAACATATTTTAACTCTCTTTCTCTCTCTCTCTCTCTCTCTCTCTCTCTCTCTCTCTCTCTCTCTCTTTCTCACTCACTCATTTGCTCACTCATTGTCCTTATTCTCTTAGCAAAGATAAAAAATCACACTGGACCAGCCCTGCACTGTGCTCTCAGCCCACGTAGGAGCTTATAGCTTTAACCCAAAAGCTGCAATATGTTGGGATCCTGTGTGAACACATAAATGCAATAAAATTTCACACCGTCCCTGTGGGGACAAAGCATTTGTATTCATATCTTTCTATATGCATAATCAGTATTAAATACAGTCTAATGAAGTGTCTTTGTGTCTAAACTGCAGCTACCTGAGAATTCTCCTTACCAAACATTCATTGAATTTTTTTCCCATTCATGTCTGGCAGCAACAAATACTGTGCAGCTCTTACATGGTTAGCGTAGGTGCTGTTAATGTACTTTCCACATCCATTTAAATGCAAATCTTCATGCAAATAATCACTTGGAGGAAGAGAAAAAAGAGAATGTGCTTTGCTGAAGACAAAGCTGGAGGGATAATAGAAAGCAGGAATACGGTGTCGGTGGAAGGCTGCACAATAAAAGCCTCCTCTGCACGAAAATGAAAGCACATTAACGACAGCATAGAGGATTTCTCAATAGGTTCTTACAGTATTATTGTATGTAAACATGATTCCCAGCAGGTGAAACAAAACAAATGAATTTTGAAGAAATATACACAAGTCTCTGGAAGCAAAAGGTCAAATCCATTGTACAGCACCCCCTTGATCAATGGCCAAAATACTAACTATGGACAAATATTTATGCTCCAGAAATCCAAAATTTAAAATCAAATAGCTCGTTGTCCAAAGGGCTCAATGGCTGAATAATGGTATGGAGACAGTTTCAACAGGAACGCCAGAAATGAGCTGGGACTGAATAAATATAATTATATTAGAGAACAGCAACTACGAGGCTGAACTTGGCTCTGGGGAGGGCTGGATTGTGATCCTAGGGAAATTTCCAATTTGCACTATTTGCAAAGAAAATGTTACATCAACAAAGGTTAAGTGCCGGCACTGAAAAAGGCAGAATGTCCTAGGGTTTCTCCATTATTTCTATTTTAAGTACTTCTCCAAGATTCCTTTGGATGTAATCAAGGGAGTTGACAAGAAACCAAGGAGGTTGCAAAATAATCAGACCAAAGGGCTGGTAATGGTGTATGAAGGGAAAAAATGACCTGTTGATATTACATATTTCCAAATGAATAAATCTGTTTGTGACTCATGTTGCTATATTTGAAAAAAACACTTCAGTGTTTCTGTAGGCTTCGTGATTTGCAATTGCTCCATTTGACGGCATCAACAGAGCAGTGGAACTTGGAAGGCTGAATTAGGACATATTTTGGAAGAATGTCAATAGACTCAGGCAGTGTTATGTGCTCTTTAACTTGGAGTGAGTTCACATTTCTTGGAGAGTACAGCTGGCTAGAAAAATTACTTGTGATTTCTTTGGCAGTGTGTCATCCCACAACTCTCTCAGCCCCTCCGCCACCCTGCCAAAAGGATAAAAAGAAAATAGCAACTCTGTACACATCTTCTATATATTAACTATTATAGTCTATTTTCCCCCACTGTTGGAATATTTTATCCTTTAAGTGCCTATGGGAAGCAGTTCTCCCTTCTTATTTCTTATTGTGTTTATTCAGTGCCCTTTCAGGCATCACTGGAAACCCCAAGACTCCTGTCTATTTCGTTTGCCCTCCAGCCGCCCTACTTCTGCGAACTCTGTAACGATGACTTCAGCCCTTTCGCCTGTAACCAGAGTTGGATAAATTCTGTAAAACACTTGGCTCTACAACCAGACATCAGATGGGGTTGAAAGGGAAATGATTTTTCTGCTTGTACAGAAATACTTAAGACTATGAAGGAGAACAGAAGAGACAATTAGAACTTTAAAAAGATTCCTAGGTTTCCAAGCATTAAATTGTTCACTGGAATGATTAATACACTGATAAAACTTATTCATACAGATACATATGTATTTAAATTATAGACTTAAGCTGCCAGGCACATTTGCTATTTTAATTATTTGTGTTTGTTAAAATGGTATTTAAATTACTGAACATGTTGGCTATTAAATCTATATTTATTTATATTTTTACTTTTCTGTCCTCTTTTCCTTAAGGAATAGGCCATTATCTAGCTTATGCTGACATGATACATTTATCAGGATAAACTAGGTAATGCTATGTAACTAACAAGCCCAAAATTCCCAGTGATAAAAACTAGCACAGGTTACTCAATATCCAAGTGGCTCCAGGAATTTGGGGGCCAACTAATGTCTATGTATTAATTCAATCAAGCAGACTCCTAGGGGATCCTAGGAGTCTTATCTTATCGTAGCATCCCAGACTGCAGTTGTTACTGTCACCACAGTGAGAGGAGAGCACTGCTACCACAATTAAATACTCCAAATGGGAAGTGGCATACATCATTTGTTCTCGTAGTCCCTTGGCCACAACTAGTCTCGCGGCAGCAAGAGCAAGCCGTGGCCCTCCCATCTGTTCAGAGGACCCAGAGCACCCAGCCTGATTCAGCGTGGAAATCTCTGGCGCAGAACATGTTTGTATTACATGTGATCATTCTCCTTAAAAACCTTGCCTATCATATTTGGAGTTTCATTTTGGACTGTGTTTGTAGGCTTAGGAGATTAGGAGAACTTGGAGGTTTGGAAACACACTTTTGTATTTTTTTAAAATACGAACTGACCTTGAACATAGTAAGTGACGTAAGTAACATAATAAATACTGATTTAGTAAAATGAAGCTATTCTTCCTAAGATAATCAGCAGTGCCTCCTTGTTACTTCTTGGCCTAGACATCAGTATACGAGCTTACATGATTATCAATGACCTGACACACAGAAGAAGCAAGGGCAGGATGCAGTGGCCCAGCTAGACTGGCTCAATAAATACTGCTGAGAATGTTTTCTAATGAAGATATTTTAGAGTTGTTTTTCTGATAGGAAAATATTTTTTAAAGCTTTAGGAAAGAAGATGCTATGTCATGTGATAAACACTGGAGTCTGGAAAATTGACCTCTTTTTGACTTTGCCCTTAACTTACTTTGTAAGCTGTGTATTCACATCAGTTCAGCCTTGGTTATCCCACAGAAGGACAGAGGTGGAGCTACGGAGGGATTTCCTCTGGACACTATGAATGTGCAACCTAAAGGAAACTAGATTTTTGTTTGTTTTGAGTCTATCACCCAGTGTAGTTGTTTTGTTTGTTTGTTCGTTTTGTTTTGTTTTCTTATGACCAGCAAAATCTACCCTAGGCAACATAAGGGGAAAGCTAAGTTTTACAGAACACAACAATAGCTCAGAAAAATCAAGGATGATTCGAAACAACAGGGTCTAAACAGAGCTTTTAGGAAAAGCGTTCATATGGACTCGGGAGAATACCAGTTACAGTGTCTGACTGCAGTGTGGCTCTCAGTTGCGTCTCCAGAGTGCTGAGCCTAGAGGCTGCCTCCACAGCCCCAGCACCAGGCCCAAGCTGCTCAGTTCTCCTTGCTCAGAGGTGAGCTCTGCAGTCACAGAGCCACCACCTCTTCTTCTTTCCCTTTTCTGCATCTCTGTGTCCTTGCAGAGCGCACCATTAGAGGCAGCACTCACCGCAAAGGACTCCATCCTATTCAAGATCCTTCTGACCACAGCATGTCATATGAAACACTTCGCAAGCGAAACTGTCCTCAGCTCCTCCACACTGACCCTTCATTCCTCTACTCCTGAGCCCCTAAACCAGAGGCAAGGATGTTAGGGAACTTGCCTGCCATAAAGTAGTGATGTTTCTTCCTGAGGAAATCACAACCCAGATTTTATCTTAAACACCAGCCTCCCATTGGTACTCGGTCTCTCTTCAAGCAGAGGCCGGCAGGAAAATTTCTTCTGGAAGAAACCAGGAAAGCCTTCTGGCCCAGGAACTGTCCTTCCAAACTTTTCTGGAGGTGTACTGGCACAAAGAGAAGAATAGAAAACTCTCTCACCTTTGTAAAACAAAAGCTCTGTAAAATATTGAAGGCATAGCCAAAGCCTTGATCTCAGAGACAGAACTTTCAAGTGAGGCTTCTGAGAATCTAGTAACAAAAGCACCTGATTGGTAAGATTCCTTTTAAGTCCCTCACAATGTATGCTGAATACATCAGGACTGCAAATGAGAAGAAAGCCTAACATCAGGACTGCAAATGAGAAGAAAGCCGGACTAGGAAGGAAGCAAGCTGAGCCCCTGAGTTTTGTTCCTAATGTAGACGTGGGTGTTTGGCCTCTCCGTCCATCTGAAGTACACTTTACGGACAAAACCATCACATCCCTCAGATGCACTGCTAATTGTGTATCTGACATTCATTCCTCTGCCTGATCCTTTTCCTAGGATTAATTAGAAGTGAGTAATAAGTGGAGGGCTTTTCCCCATGAAGCTTAAAGAGCTATTTGTTGTTCTCTGAGCTCACTTTTACCAGCCACAACACAAAATCTCAGTACTCATGAAAACTTCTCATGAAAATTTATAACAACTCTGAACTCTGCCATCTCTCAGGAAAGAGGTGCACATGATCCTGAAGAGCGAGCTGCCCTTTCAAAGACAGTTGCCCCTCAGCTAGTCATGGATACTGGTCACTAAACTAGTATCTGCAAAGTGATGTCTCCTTAATTGGAAATTTGAATCCTAAACCAAAGCTGGTGTCATCTTTAAAATCATGAGGACCCAGATGTAAATAAAGCTTCCACTAGAAGCTACTAGAGTAGCCATGAAATGCAAAATGATGCCTGTATCCTAGAAAACTCTTTGGCCTACTTTCCACTGGGAAGGATCAGAAAAGAGCTCTCATTCCATTTCCAAGGGCAAAACGCCCCCGCTCACACCAAGACTCCAGGAACATGACCACAGGTTGGCGATGAGGAAAAGTTACCGCACGCTGCGGGGATCTTTCAGAGCATGCTCCATCTAAAGCTTTAGGGAGCCCGTAATCCCAGCACTTGGGAGGCTGAGGCAGGAGGATCAGTGCGAGTCCAAGCCCAGCCTGGGCTACAAAAGTGAGCTCAAGGCCAGCCTGAACTGCATAGTGAGACCCTGTCTCAAAAAGACAAAAAAAATAAAAATAATAATAATAATAATAATAATAATAATAAAATAAAATTTTAGGGAACATGAATGCAGCAGCTGGCATGCTGGTCACACAAGCATACTCGTGAATCTACTTTTTGTCTCAATGTGACATTCTAGTAAAAAGCACCAAAGCCATGGCATGGGCTGAGGCTAAAACACATCAGGGGCCCAAAGCTGCAGGTGACTGTCACCACACCCTCGGAAGCAGTGCCCACCTTTTCCCCGTTACAAAATTAGAAATTGATATAGAATTAAACACCACAAGATGAGATGAGAGCAGCCGGGCATGGTGTCACAGGCCTGTGACAGCACTTAGGAGGCTGAGGCAGGAGGATTGGTTTGAGTTTGAGACCAGCCTGGGCTACAAAAGTGAGCTGAAGGCCAGCCTGAACTGCATAGTGAGACCCTGTCTCAGAAAGAAAAAAAAAAAAAAAAGAATAATGAGATGATTCCTGCCCTCACCATCAAGAGCACCCTGAATGTCACTTGTGCCCTGACTCCTTTGTGCAAATGATAAAGAAAGCAGAAATGCAGCAGGCAGCTCACCTACAGGCCCAGCTCTACCCTCACTGAGGCTAGGAAAGCCTGCACTGAACCGGCAGGCTCCGTCCCCACACCTCCCTTCGTGCTTTGAGGTCCATCATCTCCCAGCTCTGTCTTGCTTCTTCAGTTTCTCTGGCGCTCCAAATGCTAAGCACCTGCTCAGACTTCGGGGCCACCTGTCCTACTTTCCCTTTGACATCCACTTCCTCCTGAAACCAACTGCTTGGCTCTCTTCAGAGCCTGCATTCAGAGCCCAGCTGTCTCTAATCTGCTCACCTGTTTCCAAGGCCCCCTTGTTCTAGTTTGACTTGAAATCGTCTCTTCCCCCCTCCCAGCTTGCACCTGAATATTCCAGTGCCCTGCCAAACCTTCCACTCCTGCCAGCTCAGTACACCCTGGCTGAGTTCAGTGTGAATTAAAATCCCTAATGCCTTCGATATTTTT
>PVJA010043854.1:0-16513 GCA_004027025.1 Myocastor coypus | reverse complement strand
ACCCTGGCAAAAAAAAAAAAAAAAAAAAAAGTTTCTATTCTTCCTCTTCCTTCCGGTTGCCCAAGATGGCATTGCATACAGGGCAGACATGGAGTGGGCACACACTAAGCTCCACATAGTGGGGTGAAGAGGGCACTGGGAGCCTGAATTGGCACCTACGTGAAGGGTGGTAGGGACCAATGCCCTTGAAAGTGGTGGCCTGCAGACACAATGGCAGCCTGGGTCACTGCCAAAACCAAACTGGGGTAAGCTAATGGTGTTAAATGAGCTGGGCATCCCAGCTGCTAAAAACACAGCACTCTCAGCTCTGACAAGGGGCACTGAGCCACCACTGTCACTCCATGGTGAAGAAAGGAGCCCATGGCCTTTGGCTTCCTAAAGCTCATCTCACCACCATCTTCCTCTATGGTATCCAGCTTGGCCTGAGTGAGTCCCAGGACATAGCAACTGATGACGCCCCCTCACAGTGACCTAATTGGACAACACTTCATGTGCTTGCTCAGAATAGGGGCAGCAGAGAAGGATGACACCCACTCAGCAAAACGTGGTTTCCCTAGATTCCAGTCCTGGTTTTCCTTCTGTGGACAGAATAGTCCTTGACAACAGCAACTGGTCAATTTTACAACACGGCAAATATCCTGATCTAAGAGTAGCTGTCTGGTGTGAAGTCCCTTGTGGAAAAGAATGCTAAGGCCAGTGTGGGCACAGAAGGAAGAGTAGTGTCTTATCAGCACCATAACAGGCCTGACGGGGTGGGTGACAGCAGCCCATGAGCTCTAAGCAAGCAGCGTTTCACTCCAGTCTCCTGGGCCCTTCCACTCTGAAAAGACCAGAAAGGAAATCTCTAAAGCTTTGCCATTGCTAGTTTTGTCCAGCCCTTTTGTCCTGCATTATTCTGCTAGCAGGAGCAGAGTTCTACCAGCTGTCCCAGAAAAACAGAAACTGAAAGAGGAAAACCATCCCCAAATAACTCCACACAACCCTGCAGGAAGAGCTCCAGGGAGAAGCTAAACTTCCCAGCCACTCCCTCACCCATACATGGCTATTTTTCCAAACTCTGACAGGAGGGAGGTTCTTGGGAAGTGCAAAGTTCTTCCTCTGTTATCTTGAGTCTTTCCCTATGGAATAGCAATCTCAAGACTCATAGTCAAAAGCAGAATCACCATGAACCAGTAACCACTGCCCAAAACCATGTTCCTTCTTCCATTTGCTATGGGATCAGTGTTTCAATAGTAAGATGGAGTTGGTCACTGCAACACTGGCATGTGTTGGCATCCCAGAGCTACAC
Source organism: Myocastor coypus (assembly GCA_004027025.1). NCBI lineage: Eukaryota > Metazoa > Chordata > Mammalia > Rodentia > Myocastoridae > Myocastor > Myocastor coypus. The sequence continues at coordinate 15,225 of PVJA010043854.1, read as the reverse complement.
TCTGATTGGCCCCCAAGCATTCATAAACTGGATCTGGGTCCCCACGGTCACAACATCAAGAGGCAGGAGGACCTCCAAGATTTGTGGACTGGTGGGAGGTCACTGCCAGCCCTTCTTTTGGCCCTTGCTTCCCCTCTAGCCATGTGAGCTCTTCTCCTCATGGCCTCCCACAAAGATGTTGCCCACTATGAGGTACAGAGCCAGGGGTCCTCACCAGATGCGACACCATGCTATTTGGACTTGTAGCCACCAAAAGCACAAGGTAAGGAAACCTCTTTCTTTAAAACTTAGCCAGCCTTGGGTATTTCATTACAGTAATAGAAAACAGGGGCTGGTGAGATAGCTCAGCGTGCACCTGTCACAACACATAAGCTCCACAGTCTATGTTTCTCTTAGGAAAGCAAGCATCCTAGCTCAAGGCTTTGCCCACACTACCAAGCCCAGGGGTGTGCACAACTCACCTTGTTCAGCCGCTCCAGCATTTCCTTCAGCACTAGCTGACACTCGCGCTCATTTTCATACCTGCATGTGGACACAAAAGCAAGAGTTGGTGGCATACAGGATTCCACATCGTCAGCAAGAAGCTCCATCTGAGCCTTCTCTTTCAGGAGAAGTTGACTTTAATTATAAATAAGTAGCCAGTTCTATACCTCATTGGCTGCCATTTTCAGACCCTCACACACCATGATGCGTAAGAAAGTGGTGACATGGGCACATTGCAAATGACAGTGTGATCAGGCAAACAGAACAGGAGTGGCCCTAACAGTCCACCAAACGCCTCCCACCCAGCCAGCCTGAGGTGGAAGGATTCTACCTTGACAGAAATGCAACACAAACATAGCCAGCACTACCTTCATACCACCAGGCACAGGCTATAGCATCACCATTGCCCTAGCCTGTGACTGGCCATTCTGCAAGCCGCAGCAGGTGCAGAGCAGCCACATTTCTAGATTATGTCACTTACTTCTCACAGCAGCTGACAGACAGCAGTTATTGCTATGCCTGGTCCTGCACAGGCAGTGGGTACATAAATACCTCAGTTCCCAGGCTCAAAGGGAGGCACTTTCTACTTCCACAGACAGAGCACCAGGCTCCTGAACAGTGAGGTACTTGATAAAGCACCTGCCATTGGCTGCCTCCCCCACCCTCTCACCTCTCTGAATGATACCATGGCTCCCTGGGGTCACCCCTAAACAATAACTGACCCCAGAATCCCTATCTCTCACTCGGCTTCTAGAGGACTCTCAATAAGAAAGGACTTAGAAACCCAAAACTGAGGCCTGAGGGAGCCCTGCACTCCTAGGTGGAGTAAGGAAGCTCCCTTCTAGCTAAAGCCATTGGCCAAGGCCACATTTGGAACACACACACACACACACTCACACTGAATCAGACAACAGAGTCTATTTTTTCTCCTGGTCAGCTTCTTTTCAGATTTCCATAAAAGGATAGGTATCCAGAAAGACAGAAATCATTCTGGTCAGCAAGAACTTTCCTCTGGCGGAATTTTACCCCTGAAAAGAGAAGATCCCTTCACAAATGAGGTCTCCTCTGTTCTTTGTAACCTGTCCCTTGATATAGTTGCAATCCTTGAGGTCTAGCAGGCCCTGTGTAGAAGGAAAACTACACTTCCCAGCAATCCTAGCAGCAAATATGAACATGTGACTAAGTCCTGGCCAATAAGAGGAGAGTAGAAGTCCTGCTGCCTCTCTACCCTGTAGCCCCAGACCTGGAGATAGTGCTGCCCAGGTGGAAGCTCCCTGCTGGTTGATGCCACCTGGCCAGGGCCACACTTTGAGTACTAACAGCCTCTCTGGTGTCACCTCTGCTGTCGCTTGGCTGCCCCAAACCTTGAGTTCCAGTTCCTGTGCAGTAGGCCGCAGCTGAGTGGCCTGACCCCAAATCCTTGTGTGTCTCAGCCTCAGTCTCTGGCAGGCATGACACCACACATCTGTAGTCCCAGCACTGTGAGAGGCTGAGGCAGGAGAATCACAATCTCAGATCCAGGCTGGACTCCATAATGAATTAGCAAGACCGTGTCTGGAGATTTTAAAAATAATAAATAAAAGGAGCTGAGCACGCAGGACAAAGTTATGCGTTCGTTGCCCGGTATCCCCTCCTCCGCGCCCTCCTCTCCAGATTTTCTGTAAAGTGACACAGAAAGTATAAGACTGCAAAGATTAAATGCATCGCAAAATCGCTGTGCTGAAAGAAGCCTGGCATAACAGTAGATGTCGTTGCAAATTCTAGACGAGGCAAAATTAATCTCTGGTGACAGAAATGAGAAAACGGTGCCTCGGGCTTGCAGAGGAGGGAGCTTGGGTGGAAATGCTCCCGCTGTCTGGGCGCCAGCACGGGACAGATGCGTTTGCCCAGACTCACTGAGCTGTGAGCTTACAATCTGTGCGCTGTAATTATACCTTAACTTTAAAATACAGAGAAGGGCCATCAAAATGAAAGCGTTGCTTATTTTCCCCACCACACCCGAGTCCTGGAGCCTGAACCCTGGGCTTTCCTTCCCAAGGACCTACAGTCCTCAGCCTCCCCACTTTTGGGGGGACGGGGCTGGGCTGCAATTCAAGATTCTCCTGCCTCAGCCTTCCAGCGTGCTGGGATTACTCCCACAGTCTCCTCTGTGGTGCCTTAGTTTCCCGCGCGTGGCTTACTTGGTCCGGAATTCGTCGAGCGCGCGCTGCGCCTCAACGCCCTGGCGCTGCAGCCGGGTGCGCTCAGCCGCCAAGTCCCCAGCGCGCCTCCGGTTGGCCTCAGCGTAGCGTGCCAGGGCATCCTCCGGCCCGGCAAGCTCGCCTAGGCGTCGGAAGGCGTCGAGCTGCCCCCGCAGACCCGCGTGGCGCTGCTCGAGTGCCCGGGCACGCTGCACCTGGACGGCCACGCGCTCGCCCAGGCCCTGCAGCGGCGCGGGGTCTGGGGACCCCGCGGTCGCCTCCAGAGCCGCGCACTCGGGCTCGGTCGCGCGCTCGTAGCGCTCCCGGCGAGCCTGGAACACGTAACTGCGGCGGTACATGGCTCCGTGCGAGGGGTGGCACGGCCGCGGGCTCCTATATAAACCCCGAGGCCCGCCGCGCCTGGCACGTTCCAGAGCCGGCCCATCGTGACCCGCGTGCCCGGGCACGGACAATAGGACCGCAGCCACAGCTTTGTGAGTGGATTAGTGGCTCCTCCAGAGCCGGGGTGGGGAGGTCGCCGGTTCTGTTCCATGATAGGGGGATCCAGGACTGCGGGGGATGGGGGAATGGGGGAACGCAGGTAGAGAGGTGACAGTGGAGAGGTGGGGAGTAGTGGGTGTTGGGGGCACCGGACCCAAGGGGCTGTGCGTGCTGTCCACCGGACCCTGGCAGCTGCGAAGGTCACCGAAGCCAGCATGTAGCGCTGGGGCTTCTCCCCTGTCCCCGTGAGAGCCCCATACGTGGTCTGTTTTCCTTTTCCTCTGGGATGTGCAGGCTGTTCCTGTCTGAGATGATAACTCGGTGTGGGGCCCCCTCCAGCTAGGGGATTGGAGTCAGAGGCGTGAATAAAAGGTGAGAGGCCTTGGGGCCGATTGTCCACTGACGCCGCTCCCCCTCGCTTGGCAGGGAGCATGCGCAGGAAGCTGTTACCTTGTCCCATCTTTGCTGCCCCGAATTTTGATGTTTTTTTTCTCCAGTGGAAAAAACAAGTGCAATTGGAAAAGATCCAAGACATGGAAGGAGGGAAAGGGAAGGAAAAATAAAGAGAATTAAGATGTGTTTAAGTGCGTGTACCAAGGCCCCACGATGAACGTGAACGTGATCACTGTGCACTGAAAACATGGACTACTGAAAACAAGATTTAAAAAGTAAACCACCACCTATGATATGATGAATACATTGTTTCAACTAAAGAAAAATCTAGACCCTCTTAATTTAATAAGTTGTTACAGGTGTGGTGGCACACACCTGTAATCCCAACACTCAGGAGGCTGAGGCAGGAAGATGGCTGCAATCTCAAGACCAGCCTGGGCTACAGAGCAAGCTCAGCACTAGCCTGAACTACATAGGAAAACCCTGTCTGAAAATCAAAACAAAAAAAAAAAAGAAATAAAGCCAATAAACTGACAAACTGTCAGTTGGATTTTGGCCAGCAGGCTTCACGTTAATCTTTATTATGCAAGTAATGGATTTTTATGATAAGCTCATATATACAAAATATTAATAACCAGACTGGAAAATTTGACTGTAAACTGCAGTGGGCATGAAAAGAAATTAATACTACTTGATGAGAATGTTCCTGACTATAAATATTTTGTCTTATCTCCAGCCTTAAAAATCATTATCAAAAGAAGTGTTTTCTTAAAAATAAGGATTAGCAAAACCATACAATTACTAGCTGTATCAGTTGCACATAATTATACTACAAACTGAAGTCACAGCTTTCAAAGACAGAAAAAGTTACATGGATCTTTGCTAAGTTTATTATGGTTCCAAAGAGCCTGTGAGTTCATGGATTCAGAGGAGGATAAAGTTATGTGAGGTTCTAAAACATGCCAGTGGGGGGATGGCTGTTTCCTCTTCCTAAGCGGTTTAAAAATAGATTTTCCGGTCAAATCAACAGGGATTCAGGAGCATTCTAAAGGTCCACACCTAAGGCCCCTGTGGCAGGGCTGAGTTGGTTTCAGACTCCCCTGAGAGCAAAGCATACAGAACAGGAACTGTAAGTCATGGTGCCCCTTGACACTGAGTGACATTGCTGCAGAACAAACCACTCCAAGCTCAGTGTCACACAGCAACTGAGCAGTGTCACGCTGTTCCCTGGCCCCAGGGTGGCGCTTCAGACTCGCTCCAGCCCCATCCTGTGGCCAGAGCTCCAGGGCTGCCCAGGCAGTGGGAGGCTGTGGCGTCTGCTCACTCCCTGTTGAGCAGAACAAAAGACAGCCAGAGTCCAGAACCTGGGGAGAGACCAGGCTCACCTTGAGGCCATGGCAACAGCGAGGGGTGGGGATGGTTGTGAGATTCCTGTACCCCTCAAATTGATCTCCTAGAGACAAACATTGCCCAGAAAGAACAAAAGGAAGAGTGCTGCCACTCCCTTTTAATGCACTGGAACAAATCCTTACAAAATACCTACTTACAAAGCATACTTTTAGTGGATTCATTTTTTTGCTTTGAATCTCTGCACGTAGTCCAGGCCACCTTAAGTTTGCTGTGTACCCCATGCCGTCTCTGACTTGCGAGCCAAGTGTCTTAGCCTCTCAGAGTGCTGGAATTACAGGCCTGCACGTACCTCCCTGCCAGCTGAGAAAAGTAAACGTCAAGTTCCTGCCCCGAGTGAAAGGGATAAATTCTTACCCAACTGATAAAAAGGCACAAAAAGTCAGGATAAACTGACATAGAGATTTAAACAAAATGTTATGCTCAAAGTAAAAGGGAGTGTAGTTAGTGTGTAAGTGGGGAGAGTCAGATCCTAGAAAGTGGAGGACCACAAGGGGCTGATGGGAGCAGCAGCAGAGTGAGCCACACCCCCAAAGCGGGGGGGGGGGGGGGGAGGCTGACCCCAAGCTACCCAGCTATACAGATCATGAAGGCAGTAAGCCTCATACAGGATGGCCAAGCTGAACTCACACACCACTGCTACTTCTCCAAGGCCAGCTCAAAACGGGCGACCAAGAATTTCCTTCCCAGCATTCAGGAGGTTGAGGCAGGAGGATAGCCATGAGGCCAAGGGCAGCCTAGACTACATAGTAAGACCGTGCCTCAAGAAATCAAAATGAAGAGTTTTTCAGGGTAAAAGTCCACATAAGAATAGAAGAAAAGGTTACATTGCATTGGATAGCATATACCAAGAATCTTTTTTCTTTTTTTTTTTTTTTTTTGTCTTTTTGAAGCAGGGTCTCACTATGCAGTTCAGGCTGGCCTTGAGCTCCCTTTTGTAGCCCAGGCTGGACTTGAACTCACACTGATCCTCCTGCCTCAGCCTCCCAAGTGCTAAGATTACAGGTGTGCACCACCACACCAGGCCCATATACCAAGAATCTTCAGAAGACTAAACAGTGAGTTCTGTGGGGTGGAAAAAGCTGAGAGTCAAAAATCAAAGAGAGGAGTGGGAAAGAGAAGCCACAGAGAATCAAAGCAAAGCTGTGACAGAAGTGCACCCCTGCATCAGACTACGGCGACAAAGTAGGCCACATTGGTTTACCCCACCGAGACAAATGTACCCTAAAACTGAGGTTTCAGAAGGTGAGGTCCAGCACAGAGGTGAGTCCAGGGGCCAGCGTGCACTGGGGTGATCTCTCTCCCTTTCTGTATTGTAGGGGCTCTTGTTGTAACCTGGGGAGAAACAGCAGCAGGAATGAGGAAAAAAAAAAGAGACCAGAGCTGGGTTCAGGTGGAGGCCTCTGCCTGAGGAGCAAAAGATCCAAACAACAACACAGGGATGTTTGTTTATTTATTTATTTATAAAACTTATTTATTTGTATTATGGCCGGCTTAGCCTGCCCTGGGGGTAGGGCTGGCACAGCATGTGGTGCCGGGAATCTACCCATGGTCCCTGCGGTTGCCTAAACTTTGCTAAGCAGGCAGGCGCTTTAGACCGCTGAGCCATCTCACCAGCCCAAGAGTGTTCATTTATACTCCTGCAAAGTTAGCAACACCACACACAAGGTTGCCTTACCGACTAATAGTTCAAATTGTCCAGGTTTTTTGTATTGTTGTGTTTTTTGTTGTATTTGTATGTTTGTTTTTTGTTGAAGACTGAGGGAGCTCTACTGCCTTGCGCGGGTTTAGCTGCCCCTAACACTGCACTACCCAGCAATTTTCTAGCCATGGGGTGACAGGTGACCTGGAAGGTATTACAGGATGACAGGGCCCAAGGTCCCAGGCATAGCCATGGGCAGGAAGACTGAGAACAGGATCTAAGGGAGCAGAGGCTTGGGAAAGGCTGAGGCTGTGTCCCCTCCCCAGCTGCTTGGACTTTAGCTCCCCACTTAGGAGATTCTCCGCTTCAGAGAAAAAGACCAGTGGCTCCAAACAGGGAATGGTCACTGCTCCAGCAGGCTGTTCTGGTCCCGCCCCAGGGCATGCTGAGCTGGCGACTGGGACTAGGTATGGTGGTATGTACCTGTAATCCCAGCTCTTGGGAGGCTGTAACAGGCAGATCACTAGGAGTCTTATGTACTGGTGAGACCCTGAACACTCTGTATACCCTTCCCTAAAATACAAAAACATAAAGTAAATTAAAATTAAAATTTTTCTCCTTGGACTTTTTAAAATTTAATGCCTTTCCCAAAAAGCATAGATGCACCAAATTGTATAATTTCCATCATTCTGCACTGGAATAGTGTGACCATTGTGATGGCCCCCATCTATTAATGTGATTTAAAGTGTAAATATTTCTTATTGAAATTTTGCTATGATTAATAGGATTTTTACCTCTCATGAGGAAAGACATTAAATTGATGGAGTTCAAAAACATGACACCCAGGAGAAATCCATGGCTGGATTTCACTATATATATATACAGGGTTTCACTCTGTAGCCCAGCAATCCTCCTGCTTAGCCTCTGGGGTGCTTGGATTACAGTATGTCACCACGCCCAGCTTCTGTATATCTCAATTCAAACTCCCAAGAATCAACCTGAGAATGACTAATACGTAGACGCAGCTGGTCCTCCCTAACAGCAGGCTCCACATTCTCAGATCCAGCCAAACAGAGATTAAAAGCAATCTGAAGAAAGAAGAGAGCAAAACAAAACAAACAAGCAACTAATAGAAAGAGAGACAGAGAGAGAGAGAGGTGGTGCATGCCTGGAATCTCAGCACTCAGTAGGCTCAGGCAGAGGATGGTGGTGAGTTCAAGGCCACACTGAACTGCATAACTACACCAGCTGGTCTTGAAAATAAATTTTAAAAGAAAGAAAAAAATTGTGTCAAGATGCCCAGACTCTAGCCGGGCCTGGTGGTGTAGGCCTGTAATCCCAGCACTGGAGAGGCTGAGGCAGGAGGATCAGTGTGAGTTTCAAACCAGCCTTGGCTATAAAAGTTAGCTCAAGGCCAGCTTGAACTGCATAATAAAACCCTGTCTCAAAAAGACAAAGCAGACTGGTGCAGACTGCTTTCTTGACATTATTCCCTAGCAAGAGAGGAACATAACAACTTACATAGCAGTGACATAGGGATGTGTGCTCTTATAAAATAGGCATTTTTGGTTGTTTTTTTTTTTTTTTTTTTTTTTTTTGGCGGGGGGACTGGGGTTCAAACTCACAACCTTGCACTTGCTAGGCAGGTACTTGTGCCACAGAGCTATCTCCCCAGCCCCTAACATAGGCCTTTAAAAACAAAAGATGCTTGAAGCTTATTTTGTTTTGGTTTTTTTTCAGGGGGGAGTAACACAAACTCTCTATGTTCTTCAGCCTGGCCTTGAAGTCACAGCGATCATCGTGCCTCAGTTCCGGAGTGCTGGGATTATGGGAGTTCGGCACTACACCCAGCTCAGCCCTGCTGCTATGGACTGAGTTGTGTCCCCCCCAAGACTCAGAGCCTCCTCAGAGTGTGAGGTAAAATGGCGTATTGAGGTGTGCACTAATATAATCAGGTCCTCATAAGAAGAGAGATATCTCAGTGGCACAAGCACCTGCCTGGAAAGCATAAGGTCCTGAGTTTCAGTCCCAATTAAAAAAAATAATAAAATAATAAGAGATTAGGCCATAGACATAGGAAGGGGAGACAACAGAGGGACACAGGGAGAAGACAGCCACCTATAAGCCAAGGAGAGCTGCCCAGTGCATGACCTTCACTGTGACGCAGTCTTCTGGCCTCTGGACCATGAGAAACACAGCTGTGGAGCCCAAGCAGCCTGTCAGTGGTACTGTTTCCTCAGTCCTAGTGAACTCTTAAGTCCAGACCCCTCTCCCCTGTCGCCTGCACCCTGCATAGCTGGTCCTCCTCCTGAACATACAGATGGCTGCCACAAGGGGGCCATGATGCACTGAAATGAACACCCTCCACTAGGGTCCCAGAAGTGACAGCAAGACAGCAGAGGGGCCAACAGATGCAAAAGCCAGCCACACAAGGCCGCACTTTCAGGATGTGAGGACAGTGGCCAGTGATGGGGCGGGGCGGGGGAGTCCCAGCTGGCCCTCCATCAGACCTGGTTTCTAAAGTCATCAGGATACATGCTCAGTATGACTGAGAAGGAGACAGAGTGGGGCCACACAGGTGTAAGAGAGACTCTAGCCACATACTCAAGAGTACTGGAAGTCAGTTTCCAGGAAACAAGGCCTGAGATTCCAACACTAGCAGAGGCGGCAAGACACCAAGCATTCAGCCTTCTCTTCTGCGAGTCTGGCACAGTAAACTGAAGCAAATATTTAAAAATACATGTACACCATGACTGGTGCCCTGCTGGTTCCTTGACTGAGGGGCACCAACAGTGGGCGGGACAATGAAAACCAAAGCTTGATGCTGACCTCAATTCTAGACAGGGATGCAGAAACGCTGGAAGAGCATTATTATGACAGCTGATAAAACTGCAAGATGGAATGCAGATTAGGTAATTGCTACAGCCTCGGAATGGCACTGACACCATCACACCAACTTATGTCATTCAGGTTATGCATGAGGAGCAGCCGTACTCGTCACACTGGTGATGCATGAAAAGTATCCATGCTGGTGGCCTTCAGAAAACAGAAATGAGTCACTTTCCCAGTGGACACCATCCTCAGGATTGAGGTGTGTAAGTCTCCTTCACAGTTATCATTTCTGTGGACACTCACCCAACCATGGTGTTCAAGTTTCTGCTCTATAATTTTCTTTAGGATATAATTAATAAATGCTTGGTAGACATCATGGCACATGCCTAAAACCTCAGCCCTTGGGGACTGACCTGGGGCAGGAGGATGGCCTCAAGTTCAAGACAACCTGTACTACATAGTGAATTCAAGGTCAGCCCAAACTACATAGTGAGACCCTGTCTCCAAACTCCAAAACACTCAAGTAGGATCAGCCTTTATCTGAAGCATAGCCTGTTTTCTTCTAGGAGTGACTGTCAACTGGGTCAAGCGACAGTTGGCCAGCTGGCCACCCTCTCCCAAAAAACCCTGTTCCTAGCTCTGCTTTGTACCAACTAGCAGGATCCAAGGCACTGGGCACACTATGATGAAGGTATTTCAGGCAGAAATTTATATTCATACATTTATAGACAACTGGGCATGCATTGTTTTACAGTCCACATTCATTTCCCTGTAACACCAATGAGGACTGACTGAATGACAAAATCAGGGCTGAAAACTATGGTAGATCTCTAAATGTTTTAAAATATATTACAGTAAAAGATGCATTGCCATGAATCCCACCCATGCTATGCCCCTTGCTGTCTTCACACTTAGCCCGTCATCCTAATCTCTTTCTGCAGCAGCTCTGAAGTACTCTCTCCTAAGGGTCTTTATTTGCACTGTGGTGGCTGCCTCTGTGTCCTGCATCAATTCACAATGCTGACTTTTCATGGTGTTTTTGGCCTTGGAGAGGAGCTCAAAGTCGTAGGGTACCAGCCTAGTGAGTCAGGCAGACAAGGACACGTCACAATGTTTCTGATAGAAATTGCTGCACTGTGTGACTCAGAGTGGTGTCAGGATGGATGGAGGCTGAAGCTGATTGTCATTTCTACACACGTCATCTCCTAAATAATAAACCCTCATCTTATTCAGAGTCCCTGTAGCATTCCACATCGCGTGGCATGATCCATAGCACCTTGCTGCTGGGCCCTGGATGACTGCTTTTCTTACCCGAGGGGAACTGGGTGGTTTCCATGGAAACTCTGAGCCTGGCTCCCAGGATCATGCCACAGAGGCAGTCCCATCTCCTGGGACGATGTTGCCTAAAATGCTGGAACCTGGAGCGGTGGCGCACTTGTGCCATGCCAGTGAAGTGTGCACCCCACCACCCGTGGTTCACAGCACACTCTGCAACACAGCCTCTCTCAGCCAAGGCTCACCACGGACTAACTGCACTGAGCAAGTGGAAACTTGTCACGCAGTCCCCATTGTTCAACATCAAAGATCCCTGCCTTTCTGTGGCTCTGGGCAGCAGCATTCGCTGTACTTGATGATCACGCCTTGTCATGCACAGAGAATGAGATCCATCACCCAAGTTGCCCGCTTCCCAGCTCTGATGTGGATGCAATCCCAAGCCATGTTATTATCCATTTTCAAGTTCGGCATACAGTGTACAAGCACAGTAGGGATAAGAAGTCTGTACACCTGAGCCGTCACTGTAAGCTCTCGGACCTCAACTCTATGGGTGGCTCTCTAATGAAATCGTTATTGATAGCTAGTTTACAGAACGTTACCGTGGTGGCAGGGCATAGTGGTACATTTTTAATCCCAGTACATGGGAAGCTGAGGCAGGAGGATCTCTTAAAGTGTGAGGCCAGTCTGACCTACATAGAAAGTTCAAGGATAGCCTGAACTATATAACAAGACCCTGTCTCAAAAAGTAAGAAAATTGCCACAGTTTCACAGGCCTTCCCCAAAATACAAAGGACTATCTACTCCAAAAACAAACCACCTATTCCAACCATCTTGTTAGCTCACTTGAAAATGGGCTGCAGCAGATGTTTTTTTTTTTTTTTAAGAATTTTTTATTTTATTTATTTATTATTTTCTTGTTTCAGAACCTTTGTTTATTCACTCATTTTTATGGCCGGCTCAGCCCACCCTGAGGGCAGGGCTGGCACAGCATGTGGTGCCGGGGATCGAACTGCGGTCCCTGAAGCTGCCCAAGCTTTCCCAAGCAGGCACTTTAGACCACTGAGCCATCCCGCCGGGCCCATGCAGCAGATGTTAATATCAACTGGCTTTTCTTCCCACCTAGCACACATCCTCTTCCTTACCCTTCTCTCCCTCCCACTGACCCCTCATATTAATATACGTAAATAAACATCTAGGGTGGTCTGCAGCTCTGTGCCTGCGAGTTCACACAGGCCGAGACACCCTGGTTTTCTGTAGTTTGGCAAGTGGAGGTCACACAAAGAAGGTCCAGGGATTCCTCTCTCTTGGGGCTCCTCCATGTCCCTCCTGCACCTGCACTGGGGTGGTAATGACACCCTCTGTCACTGCTGTTTCCCTGCTTTGGCCCCACAAGAACCTGCCCCCTTGTCAAGTCCTCTTTAGCTCACCATTGCTTTAGGATTAGAACAAAGGGCCCTGGGAAGACGGCCTCTCATCATAAGCTGCTGGTACAAAGTAAGAATCTGGAAAATGAAATGAAGGGTGAATCAGTCTTTTTGGATGTAAGATAAAATTGTGAGTGTTGGGAGGTTCTTCTTGCAATTACCCCACACACACACACTCCCCAGGGCTAGAGAATGAACAAAGGGCATTTCACACTGAGCTATATCCCCTGCCCTTTCTATATTTTAGTTTGAGACAGGGTCTCACTCAATTTCCCAGGTGGGTCTTGAATTTATGATCCTCCTGCCTCAGCCTCCCAGAGTGTTGGGATTATAAGCATGTGTCACCCTATCTGGTTCTCACCTTGCAACTTTTAAATGGGAAACTAGATACAGTGTGATCAAATTTGAAGCTCTGAGAAGACTCTTCGTGGCCCCACAGAGGCCTAGCCTACTTGTTCCACATTTGCTGAGTGGGCTGTTTCAAAGGGCAGAGGCAAATTTAGTACTAGCTCCAAACTGAAATTTCCTTTGCTGGCCGCCGTGCTGGTGAGGGTTTAGGCCATCTTTCATCACTAGAGGAAATATATAGGGACAGAACAAAAACACACTCATTAAGAAAGAAAACAGCAAGCTGGTCAGCAGAACAACTATAGTTAGGAGACGTGTGAAAAGGAAAAATTAATTCCTGAGGAAAGAGCTTTCTATTTTAAGAAGAGAAAAAAAAAAAAAAAAAACAGTAAGAGATGGCCGTGAGTGATAGAGAATAAAGAGGCTACCCAGGCAGCCTCAAAGCCTGCGGCTTTTGGGGATGTAACCCTAAAGCAAAACCATTCGCCTGCCTCTGGTTGTTTATTTTCTTCTGTGGTCGGCCTTTGCTGAACACAGCAGTCTGAAGCCCAGCCACAGAGCTGTGAGGCCCCTGTCTCTCTGATGGCCAGGAACCACCCCAGTAACCCTAAATGCATAGCTTTCCAAGGGCAAGGAGAGGGGACATTTTGAACCAAAGTTTCCCTACGTATGTTACTTGGGTACAAGATCCTACCTTAAAGTTATAATACAGAACATAAAAGAACTGCAAACCAGAGGTGGGTACTATAGAGCTCAGTGGTCAGAACCTGCTTAGCAGCCACAAGGCCCTGGTATAACTCCCAGAACCACAAAGACACTCAACAAGAACCAACACAAAAGAGTCCCTGCAAGTGAAAATATAGTTCTTGTCTTTATAAACTCCCCAGCCTCAGGTATTCTGTTGGAGCTACAGAAAACAGACTAAGACTAATGAACACTGGACCTAAAAGAACCACTCTGCCAGAGTTTCAACATCCTGTCCTCACCACCTCTAAGGTAGTTGCAGGCATCACAAAACAACACCACAGTGGTCTCCAGCCTGCACCGTGGTGCTGTTTGGCAGCATCTTCTGCAGTACTGTCCTTGAGCCACCTCTTGGGAGCTCATAGGAGCCCCATTTTTAAGCTTTCAAGGATTTTGCCAGCTAGCTGATTCCTCATGAGTCACCTGAAATCCACCACAGTGAGACAATCTCACTAGGCAGCCCACGCTGGCCTTGAAATCATGGCAATCCTCCTGCTTCAGCCTCCTGAGTGCTGGGATTCCAGGTGTACACCACCACACTGGACCATGGTGAGGGTCTTCACACCCTTACAAGTGACCAACACTATAGGTCAATTGTGCAGTTGTTAAACACCTACTGACACTGTATTATCTATACACTTGTACCAGCTCCCTGCTGGTGGAGGCAGCTGGATATGACTTTTGATATTACTTGCCTGGTATCTACAAGCTCCAACAAGAAACTCAGCCCTCCCAGGTATATTATTTTAAGCGCTGCCCTTATTTAAATTTAAATGCCCAGTTTTTAAAACATGAGACTAAAGTTAGTCAATACCCTGAGAATGTGGTTTGTTTTTAGCACAAGTTGGCTCAAGAAGTTTCTGAAAATTAATTTATGATATCTTGCCTTATAAAGATAAAATGCTTCCAACATTTTGTAGGACAATTTTAAAACCGGGGGAAGGCAGCCAACAATCTAAGTATATCTCTATAAAACAGAGGGAGGAAAGTAAGGAGGGAGAGAGGGAGGAGAGAGAGAGAGAGAGAGAGAGAGAGAGAGAGAGAGAGAGAGAGAGAGAGATTTATCTCAAAAACAGTGCCCAGCTGGAGAAATTTGTATCTACTTTAGTGGAAAGGGAGAAAGCAGTTCCTGGCTAATCTCAAAAAAAAAATGTTCTCCCTCAAATAATGGCCATCTGCTCTGTTGTTTTTGGCCACATCTTTTATCAAAACAAAAACGTTGCAATTGTAGTGACCTAACTTGGGAAACAATTTTATAACATCTTCTAGGAACCACAAAACATTTGTCTTGCTCCTTCTAAAGGCACACAGTGGAAACAGGAGAACTTCGTATTTTGCCTGCAATAAAGGAAAAACTGGAAATGGGCTAGCAGTTAGAAGAATGTTTCAGTTCACATAGGGGTCATCCAGAACCCGTGACATCTTGTCTTCCAACTCAGAAACCAGCATGATCCGTGCCACAGCAAAACCTGCTGAGTTCCATTTGACTAGGGATTGGGGCATAAATGGTGATTGTTGTTTTTAGTGCAATAAATTTTAAGCTGAGAGGCTAGGTTGAACAAAAACAGCAGGAACAGCGGTTACTGCAAAAACAGATGTGTATTTTAGAAGAGCCAGGAGGAAAGAAATCTGAAGTTCTTGGTATGGCTGGAAAATGGAAAGCTTCTTATGTGACTTGGATTTCAGTGGGGTGAGTGCAAACAACCCAAGGTATGCAACATTATTCCTGCTGATAGATTACTAAGAGATCTATTAGATCGTCTATCAGCAAAATGCTCTCCAAAGTCTACTGAATATGTTCCAGGGAAGATATTTTAAGTAAGATGTCTTGGCTACTTTTTTTTTTTTTCAATTCTTTTATTGTTTAAATTTAACAATGGTTATATTACATATTTTCAGCATCGGATCAGTTTAGATTAATACATATAGGTATATAAGATTGATCAAACAACTAAACATTAACCTTTCTAAATCCACATTACTTTTTTTTTTTTTT
>PVJA010043853.1:0-16518 GCA_004027025.1 Myocastor coypus | reverse complement strand
AAAAAAAAAAAAAAAAAAAAAAAAGAATTTCAATTAACTGAGTAATTTGAATTTCACAGTATTTGCTGTAATACATAGTGTTGACTACCAACAAGCTGGTGTGTACTCATCAGATACATACATATAAAATTGGAAGAAGAAAGGAAAAAAGAAAGAAATGTATAAGAAATTTAGAAAATAAAAAGTACAAGCAATTGAAAAAATGAGAGAAACAAATTGCAGCATTAACTGCTTCTTTCCACAGACCAACAGAAATACACAGTACAGTTATCCAAGCAATGCTGCTTACATACTTAGATAAGTCTCTTTCCCCCATTCCCTCTCCTGTCCTTCTCAACTCAGTAACTCTTTCCTTTTAAATAAGCTCATTCCCTTTTCCCAGTTATCTATTGTACTTCAGATTCCATTTCTCTCTTTCAGGTTCTCACACTGAGGAGACAATACAATATTTCCACATGCAGGTCTGATTTATTTCCCTTAAGAGTATGTTTTCTAGTTGTATCCATTTACCTATAAAAGACTCAAATTTATCCTGTTTTATAGTTGAATAATACCTCATTGTGTAAACATACCACATCTTCTTTACCCATTCTTCAGTTTATGGGCATCTGGGTTGTCTCTAGGATTTATCTATAACAAATTGCACTGCTATAAACATGGGTGCACATGCACCTCAGTGATATGAGATTTTTAATTCTTCTGGAAATATATCTAGGAGGGGAATAGCTGGTTTTAACATTATTTCCAATCCTAGCTTTGTAAAGAATCTCCACAGTGATTTCCGTCGTGGTTGCACAATCTGCACTCCCACCAACAGTGGGGAAGGGTTACTTTTTCTCCACACTGTCTGCATTTGTTATTGGCTGACTTCTTGATATTAGTCATTCTTCTTGGGTGAGATGGAATCTCAGTGTTGCTGTTTATTTTTTATTTTTACTTCCATTTTTATGTATTTAGTACAGGGTCTACAGGTGAATGCCACCATGCGTAGTCTCAGTCGCTGTCTCAGCACTCCCCAGAGACAAGGCCAGCACACACACCAGGGATCAGTGTTGTTTTAATTTGCATTCCTCAAATGACCAATATTGTTGAAAATTTTTTCATGCATTTACTTGCCATTTGTATGTTTTCTACTGAGAAGTGTATATTCATCTCAGATGCCCAAGTTTGGATTGGGTCTTTTAATTTGGGGACTGAATTTTTTAAAACTCTTTATATGTTCTAGTTAGAAGGCCTTTGTTGGAGGGACAGTCAGCTATAATATTTTCCCATTTTGTAGGTTTTATTTTTAATCTGTAAGAGTTGTCCTGTGAAGTGCAGAAGATTTTCAGAAAGTTGAGATCCCAGTTGTTGATTCTTTAAGGTACTTCTTGTGCAGCTTGGTTTTTGTTCGTGAACTATCTTTCTACCCCTATGTCCTTAAGGTTTCTACCTGCATTTTCCAACTAAAAATTTACTATTTATGCTTTAATACTTAAATCTCTGAGCCATTTTGACTGTAGCTTTGTGCTTGGTGATAGGCATGGGTCTAGTTTTAGCATTAAGTATGTGGAAATCCTGTTTTTGCAGCATCATTTATTAAAGAGGCTATCTTACTTCTGGTTTGGCTCCTTGTCCAAGATAAGTGTGCTTGCAGTTGTGTTTGCATCTTCTAATCTGTTCCGTTGATCCTCAGGTTTGTCTCTATGCCAGTGCTGTTCTGATTTTATCACAGTAGCTTTATACTATAATTTCAGGTTAGGTTTGTGATAACTCCTGCCTTTCTTTCATTGCCCAGAATTGGTTTTAATTCTCTTGGTTTCCTCTGGTTCCAAACTAATTTAAGGAAGATTTTGTCTTGCTCTGTGAGGTATACTAACGGTACTTTAATCGGGATTGCATTGAATCTGTGTAAAAATTTTGAGAGTGTGGCCATTTTCACAGTGTTGGTTCTTCCTATAGTTTAGCATGGAATATTTTTTCCATTTTCTTTTTTTTTATTATTATAGTCAACTCAGCCTGCTTGGGGCTGGGACTTGCACAGCATGTGGTGCCAGGGTCCCTGTGACTGCCTAAGCTTTCCTAAGTAGGTGCTTTAGACCGCTGAATCATCTCACTGGACCCAAAGATAGTGAGGCATTGCAGTTGTTGTGCTAATTAATTAATTAATTTCTAGTTTCTGAAGTCCTCTTCAATCCCTTTTCTCTGAGTACCATAATTCTCATATCAGTCTTTTTTCATATCCTTTGTGACATTCATTCCTACATATTTCTTTTCTTTTCTTTTTTGGATGTAATTGTGAAAGGTGTGATTTCTCTAATTCTCTCTTAGTGTGTCCATTATTTGTGTACCAAAATGCTACTGATGTTTGAGTATTACCTTTACATCTTGCTACATTGCCGAAATTGGTGATTAAACCTAGAAGACCCTTGGTAGAGTCTTTTGAGTCCTCTATGTAGAATATGATGTCAACTGCAAATAATGATAATTTCATTTCTCCTTTTCTAATCCTTGTTCCTTTTATTTCTCTTTTTTTTATATCTAATTGCTCTGGCTAATGTTTCCAGAAATACACTGAGTGGGAGTGGAGACAGTAGATATCCTTGTCTGGTTCCAGATTTTAAATCAAAGGCCTTTAGTTTTTGCCAATTTAGAATGATGTTGGCTGTTGGTTTCTCACAGATTACTTTTATCAGGTGAAGATATAGACCATCTATTCCAATTCTTTGTAGAGTTTTTTATCATGAATCAGTGTTGGACTTTGTCAATAAAACTTTTTCTGTATCTACTGAGATGATCATGTGATTTTTGTTCTTGGTCCTATTGATGTGGTGTACTATATTTGTGGATTTGTGTATGTTAAACCACCCCTGTATTCCTGGAATGAATCTCACTTTGTCATGATGTATAATCTTGGTAATTTACTGCATTTGGTTTGCTAGTATTTTATGGAGGATTTTTGCATCTATATTCATTAAAGAGATTGGCCTGTAGTTCTCCTTTTTAGCTGGATCTTTCTCTGATTTTGGAAACAGAGTAATACTTGCCTCCAAGAATGAGTTTTGGAGAATTATTTCCCTTTTAAATTTTTTAATGTATTTAGTGCAGGGTCTACAGGATCTCACTACACAGATTGGACTCATAATGATCCTCCTGTTTTTCGTCTCCCAAGCACTGGGATTATGGGTGTGTGCCACCATGTCCAGTCTCATTCACTGTCGCAGCACATCCCAGGTGCAGGGATGGCACTCTGGGAATCATTTTCAATTTCATTAAAAAGTTTGAGAAAACTTGCCATGAAATCTTCTCTAAACTTTTTTGTAGAATTCTTCTGTGAATACATCAGGACCTGGTTTTTCTTTATTTGGTAGGGTTTTATTACAATTTAATCTTCATTTCTTATTATTTGGCTGTTCAGAGTTTGGATATCTTCTTGATTCATCTTTGGCATTTCATATCTATCTACAAAATTGTCCATTTCCTCTGTGTTTTCTGTCCTGTGAGAGTAAAGATTTTGGGAGTGGGTATTGATCATCTTCTGAATTTCTCTAGGGTCCTTAGTGATTTCAACCTTTTCATTTTTTATTGCATGAATTCAGGATCTTTGTTTCTTTCAATTAACTTAGCTAAATGTTTATGAATTTTATTCTTTCAAAGAGCCAACTCTGATTCATTTATTCTTTATGCTGTTTTCCTCATCTCTAGCTCATTAAATTCTGCTCTGATCTTTATAATTTCTGGCCTTCCTTGGTTTTTGGACTTACCTTGCTCTTCTTTTACTAGGCAATTGAGGTGCAGCATTAGGTCATTTGTTCGGGCTTGTTCTGTTTTCCTAATGTGTGAATTTACCACTATAAATTTTCCTCATAAGACAGCTTTCACTGACTCCCACACAGTTCAGTAAGTTGTACCTGCATTTTTTTGATTATGAGTATTTTTCATTTTTTCATTAATTTCATCTGTGACCCTCCTGGTTGTTTAGGAGGCCATTATTTAATTTCATGTGCTTACAATGTTTTTGTAGTTTCTTTTGTCAATAATTCCCAGTTTTATTGCACTGTGGTCAGATAGTATGCATGGGATAATTTCCATTACTTTGTATTTATTCAAGGTACTCTGTGTGCTAGCATATGTTTTATTTGGGAGAATGTCTTGTATGCATTTGAGAGGAGTGTGTATTCTGTTGCTGCTCAGTGGAACACTCTGTAACGGTCTACCAAGTCAATTTCTTCAGAAGTTTGGTTTAGTTCTGCTGTTTCTTTGCTGATATTTTGCCTAGTTGATCTATCTCATTGTGACAGTTGTGTGTTAAAGTCTCCCATTCCTACTATATTATTATCATTTGATTTTTCATATCTTTTAAAATTTGTTTTATGTATATACTTGCTTTTTACTAATTTCCTGTGCCATGAAAGATTATTTTCTGTCCTTTGACTTTTAGTCTGTGAATTTCCTTTTGAGTTAAATGTGTTTCTTACATGCAGCATATTGTTGGATTTTGTTTCTTAATCCACTCTGCTGGTCTCTATATTTTGAGTGGTGAATTGAGGCCATTTACAGTGATGAGTATAACTGATAAGTATTAGCTTATCTTTGTTATTTTCCTGCTATAGGTTCTGTTATTTTTCCCTCTTTTTAATTACTTGCTCTGTTTCATAGTTCCTTTTAGTTGCTCTTGAAGCTGTGATCACTTCAACACTGTCTTTGAGGTCCGAAAATCTATTTTCAGTCTCTTTCTAGAATATGTCAATATTCTTTGTAGGATTGATTTATTGGTCATAAATTTCTTCAACTGTTCTTTGTTTTGAAAAGATCTTTCGTGCCACTGAATTTCATAGATAGTTTTGCAGGGTACATCAATCTGATTTGGAAGTTATTTCCTTTCAGGAACTGCAATACTTTACCCCAAGCTCTTTTTGATTTGATGGTTTGGGGTGAGAAATCTGCCATGATTCTGATTGGCTTTCCATTGTAGCTGATCTGTTTCTTGTCTCTAGTAGCTTTTAATATTCTGTTCTTTTGTAGAATTTCTAAGACCTTGATTATTATGTGTTTTGGGTGTAAATTTGTTGTAATTATGGCTGTGTGGAGTACTGTATGCCTCACTTATCTATATATCAGTTTCTTTTGTCATGCTTGGAAAATTTTTTGCTAGTACTCCTGCAAATAGTCTTTTCATGCCATTCGTGCTGTCTCCTGATGATTCACACTGACCCCTATTATTCTTATATTATTTCTCTTTACATTGTCTTATAGCTGCTGAATTATTTTCTGGTTGTGAATTTTAAAAGATCTTTTATTTCACGTTCATTAGATGAAACACTGTCTTTGAGGTCTGAAAAACTACTTTCAGTTTCATTCAAGCAGTTTTTCCCACTTTCAATGAAGTTCTTAATTTCCTGGATGTCTATTTGAATCATTTCACGCATTCTAATTCTTTCCTGTATTGTTCATTCAGTGTTTCGATCATTTTTCCATTCTACTCTATTTTTCTATGTTTCTTTACCTTGCTAAGCAATTCTTTCATGATTGTTTTTCTCTTTTTCGACCTGAGACACTAATTCTAATCTTATTTCTTCCGCAGCCTGATAGCTTGTTTCTTTACTTTAGTTGCTATCATTTAAGATATTTCAGATGCGTGATTTCCCAGTTTTTGTCTGTCTTTTTCTCTTGGATTTGCTCAGGGCGGGATAAGGATTGAGATTTCCTTTTGCTCCTATATTTTGGCATTTTCGAAGCTCCCAGTAATCACCCAGAGAGTCCTATAGGTTGCCTAGAATCTGTGAAAGACCTTAAATGCCTCCAGGAAAGCTCTGCACTTGCTTGTGGTGGGCCCACAGATAGAGCCTCTCCTGTATCCCACAGGTCACTCAGAATTCTCGTAAGTTTTTAAAACTTTGGACCAGCACCAGCAGAACACCCACACCTGTGCACTGTAGGCTAAGGAAATTCAGAGCTGACAGAGCCCCCTGTAATTTAACTTTTGATGTATATATTGTTAATTATAATGTCTATGAATAAGTGGGGATTACCTCTATTCCTCATAGCATGAAGCATAGATTAAATTCATAAAAGTACAATAAAATAAACAGCAGGTAATTATCTAATACTTAAAAAGCACTTTCTATTTAAGTATGGTCAATATCTACTTATGAGGAAAAAAAAAATCTCACTTTCTTCACATGTGTACCAGAACACTCTCTTCTGAGGTCCCTCTGGCTTCACACTTCATTCCTTGGTGGCATTCCTATGGCCTCTGACCTCTTAATGTCTTTATGTTCTTGGGGCTTCTCTTTGCTTCAGCAAATTCATCCATTTTCATGGAAATAAATGCTTTAGATGTACTGATGACATTCAAATTTACATATAGCAATAAGCATGCTATTCCAAGCTCCACACTCTTATTTCTTATTCTTTACCATTATATCTGATTAAATATCCAACAAATGTCTTAACTCCAATGTGTTTACAGTTGAACTCCTATTACACCCACTGCTTTGCCTATGTCAGGTCATAGCAATACCATTTGTATATCATTCAGTGGAAAACACTAAATGTCATCCTTGATTTTATTTTTGACACATTATACAGTCATCCAATCCCTCAGGAAACCTGTTGGCCCTGTACTCAGATACAGAATCTATTAATTCCCTATGTCCTTAGCATAAGATTTTTATGCAGAATTCTCTCTCTCACTCTCTCTCGCACACACACTTTCTCTCTCTGTCTCTCCTGACTTTCTGCTTCTGTCATCTCCTGTTTTCTTTATGAGTCAGCCTCATTCTCTGTTACTATATCCATACAAATTGTCATATTCACACTTCCCTCACTACTGATTCAAAAATGAAAGGTGAAATTTTCTGTGTCAATTCAAATAAGAAATCCAAATCTCTATCTATCTATCTATCTATCATCTATCTGTCACCTATCTATCATCTATCTATCTGTCTGTCACCTGTCTATCATCTATCTATCTACCTATCTATCATCTATTTATCTGAAATAGTCTCTTTACTAGATTTTCCTGCTTCTACTGATGTCTACTTTCATAGTCTTTCCCTATGTCCCTTCTCCCATGATGTTCATTTATTTTCTTTTTTTAATTTTTTATTTTATTTATTTTTTTTTTCTTGTTTCAGAACCTTTATTTTGTGTATTCACTCATTCTTATGGCCGGCTCAGCCCACCCCAAGGGCAGGGCTGGTGCAGCATGTGGTACCGGGGATCAAACCGCGGTCCCTGAAGCCACCCAAGCTTTCCCAAGCAGGGGCTTTAGACCACTGAGCCATCCCGCCAGGCCCCATTTATTTTCTTAACCTGTGATATCTCTCTCCTAATGTGGTGGGATTTTTCACCCTTTAATATGCTATATAATATACTTGATTGTCAGAGTCTCTGTTTAGCTCTCCCTGCTAGAACATAAACTCCACAAGGTACACATTTTAAACTATTTTGAATCACTAGAACCTTGGACAGTATCTGACTCTTGGTTAGTAAGCACTCAAAAAGTATTTGTCAAATGAATGATAAAAGAAGAGATGGAATCACCTTAAGCACAATCTGCTCCACAAATAGCAAATCTTTCCTCTCTCTCTCTCTCTCTCTCTCTCTCTCTCTCTCTCTCTCTGTCTCATAGTTCTCTCTCATTTTTCTTGACTTTCTGCAACTGTCATCTCCTGTTTTCTTTATGTGTCTGCCTCATTCTCTCTTACTATATCCATAGAAATTGTTATATTCACACTTCCCTAGCTACTGATTCAAAAATGAAAGGTGAAATTTTCTCTGTAAGTGCCAATAAATCCAATTCCATTGAAAGTCTGATTCAGTTGGCCAGTTGACAATATGAATGACAAATCTGGGTCACAAATCCATGCTTCTTGGAGGTGGAATTCTATGATTGGCAGCATCTC
The DNA here is from genome assembly GCA_004027025.1 of Myocastor coypus. NCBI lineage: Eukaryota > Metazoa > Chordata > Mammalia > Rodentia > Myocastoridae > Myocastor > Myocastor coypus. The sequence continues at coordinate 8,629 of PVJA010043853.1, read as the reverse complement.
AGCAATCATAGGCAAGAGCTATCTAATGAGCTTAAAATATCAAAAGATACCATGCTCTCTTGTTCCTTTAATTTTTTCTTTTTATTTATCCTTTCCCTAATGTCAATTTCCTTCTTCTTATACAATGGCACATGTTGTTTGTTAAAACTATGTCTCTAACTGGAATATTAAAAATATGGAAAATATCACCTTGAACTTTCAGATGCAACAAAAAAGAAAGGATATGAAGTTGAAATATAGAAGAAGAATTAGACATTCATGGTAAGAACAATTACAACTTATCTGTGTGTGACTATAAAAGTATAGTCACAAACTACTCATATAGTATATCCTCTTAAGATAAGTTATTATTAACTATAGTTTATGGATGTCATATCTAAAAAATGAAATGTTTCCAGGTTAGCAAGCAATGAAATGACATCCTACATTGAATTTCTGGCACTCCGAACCCAAATGTTATAAACTTCTTACTATACAACATTGCTGTTCATAAATATTTTACAAGCAAGTCTCGTTTTGTCTGTTCCCTTAAGGTTTTCTCAGTAGCGATACTCTTATCTAGCATGCACCTGCATCATCAGGAGTAGATAATACAGAAAAGAAATTCTGTAGAGTTCTCTCCAGGCCAGACCAAGTCCAACTTTTGGCTTATATGGTCCAACGTGGCTTTAATGACTTCTATACTACTCATATGGAAGAGATTGATGTGCCACAAGCCCATGGACATTCAATACTTTCCACTGCAATTTTAAGAGCAGTATCCCCAGAAATATTTCCTTTCCTGTGGCTGGATCAGTTCAAAATCATTAAGCGATGGAAATTCTCTCAAAGGTGAAATAAGGATGGTAATGTTCAGTCACACTGTCCTATTTTTGTTCTCTCAGCTGCAATGATTCATCATAGTTTTAAAGAAGTGTTTCATAAAAGGCTTTTATAAGCAGATTCATCCTGGCTTGGTGTATGAATGAACACCTCCCACAGATTCTGGGCAAGAAAACAAATTTCATGCAAAATTATACACTAGTTTCTAGATAACACTTCTTCCTACACATCACTGAAAACACAATCACTCAGGTGCCAGGAGAAGTATCAGATCATGATTAATAGCCAAAGAGCACAAAATTGCAGAACAAATTTCAGTTCTGTCACATACTGGATGTGTGACTCTGAACAAGTTATGTGTCTTGGCACTGCTTCTAACAATCATTTAGACAAGAGGGACACAGATAAGGCATGCCACTCCATAGGATCATTATAAATATTCAATTAATTATATCAAAAATATTTTAAGCCTCAAAATAGTTCCAAGTGCTGGGTGTGGTGGCGCACACCTATAATCCCAGAACTCCGAAGGCTGAGGCAGGAGGATTGGTGCAAGTTCGAGATCAGCCTGGGCTACAAAAGTGAGCCCAAGGCCAGCCTGAACTGCATAACAAGACCCTGTCTCAAAAAGACAAAAAAAAACAAAAATAGTTCCAAGAAACAAAAATGGCAATAAGGCCTTGCTATCATCATTTTACCCAACTTTTTATTTTGCAGATGAGGAAACACAGGCAAAGCTAAGATAGATAACTTGTCCAAGGTGATAAATCTAGTGTGCAAACAAGTGCCATCACTTAGTCCATTTGTTTTTATATGCATCATGTTACCCTTTAAATATCATTTTTAACACACCAACAATGCAATTTATTAGGAACAGACTCTGATATTAATTGCACATCAAATGAGAACTCATTTCATCTGGCTTGAATATACACAGCACTCCAGGTAGTAACTTTCCAGTTATAAAAATGAAGGATTCTCAGAATGATGACAAGTCAAGTCATCTTTTAAAGCCCTGTTAGCCATCTTGATGATGGCAATAAAGGACATGTGTCTTGTGTTTTGAGAATGATGATTTTATTGCTTTACACAAGTGAAGAAATTTCTTTCCTATCTACTTCAGTTCATCTGTTCTGCAAATGGATATCACCAGAGATATCCATTTGATAAGACATGAAACATAAAAATAGAAAACATACACTTTGTTTCAACCAAATATATTGGAGCAAAACAGAGCACTCACTTGCTCTGGCCACACATTCATCAAGGAGTAGTGTCAAAGTCAATGAATGTTAGAGTGAAGGATGTAGTATTCAAAGGCTGGCCTTGCCATACAAAACAGGACATATGACAGTCCGATATACCATCTTGGCTATGAGTTACCTTCCCCTTTGCTATTCACCACATCCTTCCTTTTTATTTCAATTATCATAAAACTCTGAAATAGTACATGTCAACCTAAGGCACGTGTTATCAGTGCCATTGTATTTATCACAAAATACAGTACCCGCCACCTCAGTACCCATGTCCCGGCTCAGCTACACTACTGCCTGGTTCCATGCACAAGGACAGAGCAAACAGAACAAAGGTTCACAATAAGGCATGCTGACAGAATGTGTGTACTCTGTGACATTGGTAGAGCTTCCCAAGAAGGATACTCACTAAATCAGTAAGGCAGAGCAGAAAAATCAGAAAAAAATGGGTGAGTGAAGGAACCAGCTGCCACGGGCAGAATTGATATCACATCCTTCCATGAATCTGATAAAATAAAGCAGACAAAATAAGTTGAAGTCAGGCAGTAAAGACCATAAATTCTTGTCTTTACACATATCAAATCCTCTTTCTTTCCAAACCCTTTCAGACAGAGTAATGACCAAATACAAAGGTACTACTATGAAAGGAAATAGATTATATTGAATAGTAGTGCTCCTAAAGGATTTTTTCCTCCCAAAACCTAAGAATGTGATGCTACTTCAAGAAAGGGTCTTTGTAGTTCTGATTACAAATTATTAGGTTCATCCTGGATTAAGGGAGGTACTGAATCCAATGACAGTATACCTTATAAGGAAAAATAATGGAGAAGAAATACAAGGAAAACAAAAACATGAAGGCAGAGGTAGAAATGACAGTGATACACCGATAAGCAAATAGGTACAAGTGTTGTTGAGCAGTGAAAACCAGAAGAGGCATCAACAGATTCTTCTCTGTCGTCCTCGGAAGGAACTAGTCCTGTCAAAACATGCCTTTTTGACCTGTCACCTCCAGAATCATGAGAGAATAGATTTCTATTGTTTTAAGCCTCCTACTTGAAGGTAATATTTTATAGCAGGAAACTAACACTAGAGGCTTGTTCCAATGCTTGAATTAGCAATTCCCAATTGAGCAGACATCATATGCTCCACATTTGGGACTTTAATCTACCTGACTTATCCTAACATGCAACTGCTGCTTTTAATTTGAGGACATAATTAAAAGATTCAAAGAGCAAATGAATATTTTAAATGCCACAGGAAAATTTTTTTCTGTAAGTCCATTAGAAAATGCTGCCAGGGATCTCTCCTGATTTCTTCGAAGTTCTGCTTGAACTAAAACTCATTCTCTAGGGAAGTAGAAGCAGAAACGGGAATCAACTCTTGGTCCCATCAGTGCCTGAGGTAGCCACAGCAAACTCTTTTTGTGACAAGGTTGCCCTCAATTTCATTCTTACATTTATAATGACTCTCATTACCCTTTCCACTTGTGACATTCCTGTTTACCACTAATTGACCAAATTAATCAGTGGGACGGGAAATAATCGCTCACTAGCTGTCAAGCAAACCTTGTCACTTTGTGACTTCTAAAGGCTCAAAGCCATTCACTTCAATTAGCTTCAGTGTTTTACACACAGTGCTATATAGCCATTTGCAAAATCCCTTCATGTTTTGTTCTTTCTTTTTCCCCAACAGATGATGACATATCTTAATAAATATGCTAAAAAGAGATACAGAAGTGACTTGGTAAAAGTGTTGCTTCTGAAGTACCCAGTAGTCTCTCATTCAAAATAATGTACTGCAGAAGTTCTATCTTTCCTGAGTGTTCTTTTAATGTCTTGGGCTTAGGGGAGCAAAGATTTTCTGGTTGTCCAAAAAGATCAGTGGCTAATTACATCTAATTGCAGTCAACTTTCACCTCTCTGTGCTAATGGAAGGAAGCACGGATGCAGGCAATCCCCAAATGGCAATGCTTCTATTATATTTCAGCAAGTGAAAGCACAAAACACACTTACACCTAAAGGTTTTTGCTCATAGGACTTTGAAAAAAACTCCCAATCAAGTCAGAGGTTGACTTTTAGATTGCCTAGCAGTAACAACAATATGTTGTGATCACCTCTTTATAACCATACTAATACTGCATTTAAGAATTAGAATGTGTCTTAATTACTCTTCTCTCATTGCTGGAACAAATACCCAACACTCAAATTAGGGAAGGAAAGGTTTATTTAGCTCACAGTTACTGGAGGTTTCAGTCAGTACTCAGCTGGCTTCAAAGCAGAGTGACACAAGGCAGAGGGCAACTTTTCATGGCAGCAGCAAAGAGCAAGAGTGAGAGAAGGGATGAGTAGCAGCACCTCAAATAGCTAACTTCTTTTCCTTCCCTACATTGAAATGCAAATCCCTGCCCCAGGGGAGGTGCAGGACCCACACTCACAATAATCAATCACAGATTCCAGGAGCTGCACCATGACTGCAAACCACAACAGAATGCAATCTGCCTCCCGTGGTAGGCACTAGAAGATAAGTGAATAAGAACTCAAATGCTTAATGTAACAAGGGCATACACCTGTAGGATGAACCTGGATTGCTAAAAGTAATTAATACTAGTACTGTGAATAATAATTCTCACTACTGAGCAAGATGTCAGGTACATTATTGTCTATCTTCCTGGTAACAACCAAGCAAGATATTACTTTCTTCATTATATCAATAAGGAACTGAGATTTGATCCGAACTGCATAGTGGGACCCCGGCTCAAAAAAAAAAAAAAGTCCTACAAGCTTATAAGAAGCAGAGGAATATTTCTCAAGGTTTTAGACTCCAGGGAGACTAAGGTGAAGGTGCTGATAAATGTTGTCCTGTGAGGTCCTACACCTCCCAGCCAGCCACTTCTTACAGTACAGTCACATCAGGGACTGGACAACTAAGAAAGGCCTACCTTCCACCACGTTTTCAGTTTCGTGGTCTAATCACTTTCCCAATGCCACTACATTGCTGATCAGATTTTAACATATAAATTGGCAGACAATCCAAACATTAATACAGTACACAGATGGAGACAGTGTTTGTAGATCATTTCTAAATTCTCTTGTTAGTTTCAGGTGTTTATTGAATTTGCAAATGTGGCTAGAATTATAATGAGGTGATGTCTCAATACACCCGGTATGATTTGCATGGCAAATATCTCCTGAAGTTTCAAATATGAGAATGCTAATTTCACCGATGGATTAGTATATGGATGAGTTCATAGTTGAATGGTGGTGAGGAGGTAGGGCCCGGTTGGAGGAAGCGGGTCACTGAGGACATGTCTTTGGAGGGTACAACCTGTCCCCCAGGATCATTCTTACTCTCTCTAGTTTCTGGATGCCATGAAGTGAACAGCCTTTCTCTAGCTTGTGTTTCCACCGTGATGATACTATCTTGGAGCCAACCAAATAAGGAATAACACCTTTGAAGCTATAACTAAAACAAAGCAGCACACTCTTCTTTAACTCAAGTGGTGAGGGATTTTCTCCTAGCAACAGAAAGCTGGCTATAAAAGTAAAAATAAACTTAAATCACAAATACAATAACCACACCTGAGCTACAAAATGTCACAGTTCAGCAGTACAATGTATATGAAGCCTCATTTGTTTGCCCTCACAATTGCCTGGCTTGACTGGTAGCTCTGTCCAATATAAAGAGAGACTATCAGGTCACATAGAGATGCCCAGGAAAGTATCAGGATTCGTAATGCAAAGTGTGATTTCTGCAGGAGACATGTTTTTTCACCATCATAATGTCAAAAAATCATAAATTAAACCACACTAAGTCAGATACTATCTAAATGGGTTAAATCAGTATACAAAATTAGCTCTTTGAATAATATAAATATACCAACATCTCCCTAAAAGACAGGATTTTTTTTATGACAGATGGAGCTGGAAGGCTTAGTTACTGAAATTTTTAAAGAATCCTATTAAAGGCTTTTTTATTTAGAAGCCAACTGACAGGAAAAGATCTTATAAGAGCCATCTTGTCAAGACTTTAGTATGTAAGAGTCTCATAATCTTGCTGTCACAGTAACTTAACCTGGCTCAGTTTAAGTCAAATTCTCATCATTTAATTCATGGGTTTTTACTTGATAATGTTTTTCTAGAAATCAACTTTTACAATGAATTTCAACTAACATTGTATAGGAAAAGTAAGTATAGAAATACTCAATGAGAAATAATACTTTTACAAGATGAAATTATAATGAAGATGAATGTAACATTTTATATCCCCTACTAAGATCATTACCCTGAATAATATTGATCCAACTGATAATTTCATGGTACGATGACCATGATTAGAATTATTTTCAGTGCATCTATTTTGATTTACAAACCAATTAAGCCAGATACTATGTTAAGTGCTATACTAAAGTAATCAATAGTCTCTGACCACTTTCTAAAGAGGAGACACTTATTTACATCACTAATTATTTTGAAAAGTGTATTTGCTGGTGACTACATGATTCACAACTACAAATACAAACCTATAGTCCTTTCTCACTCTTCATCCTCTAGAACCTCTACTTATATTCATTCTCTGTGTCTTGATAGTCAAAGTCAATTAAGTTCTCTCAACTCCACCTCTCCCCTCATCCTCATGTTTGTAGATGACTAAGATTTTCTATGTTTTACTGAACCATCTCAGTTTTTACTATTCTGAAGGTTCAACTTGGAATGCAATTTCTTTTTTGGAAAGCAGTCACCACAGAATCACCCCACCTGAGATCCTAGTCATTCTGAAGCAAATTGTATGTGACACATCAACTACTTGGGCACACAAAGGCCCTACCACTTTGGACCAAAACAGAATGGCTCTGATGGTCAGAATTCCATATCAGGTAGCTGATGACTTCCTGGGACCACGTCACAGTTCAAACTCTAATTATGTCTTTATTCAATCTGGCTTCCTCCTCCTTACATTAATGATACAGAGCTTGCACCCTGAGCTCTGTCAGTATCTTTTGCAGAAAATTAACCCATGATGGCTGGTTCCAGAAATGGAGCTTTGGGCTCAAAACATGAATGCATTCCATGATTAATAATGTTCTTGGAGACAGCTGGAGCACAGAGCATCCCTAAGGTGATAGTTCAGTTGTTAAAACTGGGCTGGTGTATTAGTGGAATAGAAATAGGCTAGTTTCCACAATGTCTCCATTTAATTCACCCATCTGGCTCCCTTGGAAATGAAGTATAGACTAGAAATGACTATAGAGTGGAGCTTAGCAAATTTTATCTTAAAAAGCTCATTATAAATGACTTTTACTTTGAAGAGTAACATGTAATATCAAGATACACAAATATTTACAGAAACTTTTATGATGTAATGTTTCTAAAAGATAAAGGCACACTTAGCTTGCAGGCTATGAATAAAGCGTTGGGGCAAACAGATATTGCTTTTACAAAATGGAATTATGATGAAGATAAATATAACATTTTATATTCCACAGTTATGAAACTATGGGCCATAGATTATCAACTCCTGTTATAGCTACTGCAAGCTTCCAATGGTCCATATGATGATGCGAATAATAGGAGATGAGAATCACTGAAAAGCAACTGAAACATTTTATGATAGCAACAGTCTATGTTTTCATTGATGTTTTCATATCTTTCCTGTAATCCAACAGATCCTAGAATGTACTGGTATTTTCATATCTCCCAAAAAATGGCATTGTCCATCCAATGTGGCAGTATCGGTCTTCTCATTTCATAATGTAATCCCTGAGGTAGGCTACTTTATAAAGAGCCTACCTTATTTAAATAAGTCTACCTAATTCACAGTTTTGCAGGCAAGAAGTCCAAGCAACACTGCACAGGCCATGGTGAGAATTTTCCTTGGCTATATCACTTCCTGGCAGAACCAAATGTATATCTTTGTTTGTTCATTCTCTCTTATAAGACCATTTAGATTCAATCATGGAAGTTCTGACACAATGTCCTCACCTAACCTAATCATTCCTAAAAGCCTATGTCTAACACCAGAGTGTAACTTTCTATCCTCTTAATACAATTAATGTAAGATTTTTGGGTTCAATTCCTGCTTGAATTCCAAGAGAACTCCATGCGAACCATAGCAGTAACTATCACATATCATTAGGCCTTTTCTCAACTTACATATAATAAAATTATCTTGATATTTTTTGATATAAACTTATGAGCTATTAGTGATGTGTACAATTGTATGGCCACTTCTACGATCTGGTTACAAAATAGTCTCTCATCCCCAAAATTTATTTTTACTAAGCATTTGCAAAATAGAAATTTAAATATTTTTAAAGTTACTCTTGAATCCTACATTTTAGCAAACACTATTTTACTTTCTATCCCCACAGGTATGAATTCTATGGTATGTTATAAAAATAGAATATTTTTTTAAAAATACAAAGCATTGATAGAAAAAATAAACATTAGAAATAATACAAGATTTCACCAAAGTATTAGGAATTCAATAATTATTGTTGTATTACAAGATGTTATCTTCTAATTAGTGGTTTAGATTACCAGAAAAAAAAAAAAAAA
>PVJA010043852.1:0-16522 GCA_004027025.1 Myocastor coypus | reverse complement strand
CTGAGAGGAAGGCAGGGGAGGGAGCAAAATAGAGTGTAAGGCACCACTGTAGTTTTTGAAAGATAAAGAGGTGAGAGGGTGAATTGAGGAGCAGTAGCTATGGCTGAGGCCTAGCCCGTGGCATAGTATGGAGGGAGGGTGGGGCCGCAAGGGTCGAGTTCTGCGGGTGGCCATGTAGTACAATCTGATCTGTCCTTGATTTAAGAGACTATGGAGAGACCTTGAGAGAAAGAGGCACAAAGGAGTGAGGGACATGTCCCCAAAGAGAAAAAAGCCCAAATATGGTAGATATCTTGCCATTTGCCAATGTGACAGAAATTTGTTTAGCCCAGCAGAGTGTGTTTTGGTGGGTGGGAAGGAATATTTCCCATAGCGGCCGAATTAAAAGGTGAGCCAGAGATTAGGGCAAAGCCCGACGTCACTTCCCACTAAGAAGTCGTCACTTTTTAGCCCGGAGTGAGTATGAGAGCGAGAGAGGGCTAACACCCACTTTTATCAGTCATCACTAGAAAAAGTGGGGAGCCGAGGCCAGATGGCCGAGGGAGACGAGTGGGGGTCCCGACGTGAGCTCATGATTTTCGAGACAAGACGAAGAAACGAGACAGGATTCCCCGAGACGAGTTTTGGAGCTCACCTGTGTGAATTAAAATTGGCCGGTGGTGGATGTAAGCTAGCAACGGCAGGCGGCAGAAGCAGAAGCAAAAGCAGAGGGCGGCTCGGTGGGGGAGCTCAAAACCGGGGCAGGGGTGCCCCAGGAGCTACACGACTCACCGATCCGAGTCAAGGCACCAAATGATAGGTTTTCCGCGGTGTCGCAGCCGGGAAACAGGCAGAAGGAAAAGAGAAAAGGGCTTTATTCTCCTGGAGGACATGGAGAGAATTCGGGAAAGATAAGGAATTCTCTCAAAAGTAAGTATCTTAAGTTAAAAAAAAAGTACATAAAGTAAAATATAAATCAAGGGGGAGAAGGCACAAAAATAAACATGTTCACTGACCATTGTGGACTCAAGTTGCATCCACTTGCCGATGAGTGCTCAAATTCGTCTCTCCTTATTGAGAAGCATTCCACTGTGTATGCATACCACATTCGTCTTAGTCATCCATCTATGGATTGACACGCTGTCCCCAAGATCTCGGTATTACAAATATTGCTGCTATAAACATAGGTACGTATGTGTTCCTATGTTACTAAGAATCAGATACTTTGAGGAAAATACCTCTTACTACTTCTTTTTGTTCCCTGAAAAGAAACTTTGCTTTTTAGTTGTTTGTTGTCATTGAAGTTTTACTGGGGGTTTTGTACCTTTTAGACACAACTTTTACTCTGGGTAACATTTTGATCATCCTTTTAGGGTCATGAGACACACTGAACTAACCATTATTAGTCTCTATTTTGTTATGAAATTTTGTTTACTTTTTCATAGAAGTAAACTGTAATATTTTCTATATTAATATCTATTTGTGTTATTTTAGAATTTAAAGAAAGAACATGCAACGTGGGATCATCTTTTTCAATGAGGAACTTTAATATCAACATGGGCTCCAATCCTTAAAAATACAAACTGCTGGCTTTTACCCAGAGAAATGCTTTTTCTTTGTAAATTGGAATTAAGCTCCTTAGTTGTGGTAATTGTGTATGAAAATGATATTGTTAGATAACTGAACTATGATTTGTCAAGTTATGATATGCTGGTAAGTGCTGTAAAATCTTTTAAGGACATTTTCAAAACAATATCAAGCAATCTTATTCACGAAGTTCCCAGGATGACTTTCTTTCTTAATAATTATAGCCCTTTCTATTTTACCACAGGAATGAAACTAAGAAAAAATGCATAGGTGAAAAAATCTGTCACTTATATTAATTAAAATGGCAAGTTCTTAGTTATTTGTTGCTCCTGGGTTTTTGTCTGTTTGCCTGTTTGTTTCCCAGAGCTTAAAAATAAGTAACAGTGCTCTCTTTTTCATTACCAAAACCTGCTGTGGACTCATCATGTTTGTTTCCTCATTAATACAGCTCTCCAGGTGAGCTGGCCTCGCTGAGCAGTGCAACAAGCCCATGTGGAAACAGAGTGATCCGGGATGTATTTGTTTTTCTATCAAACACAGCAAATAGCAAAAGTAAAATCTGCATGATCTAAACAACTTCTTATACCGCTACATAAGAAAACACAAAAATTTCTTCTTTTCTAAGGTTTAAAAACTAAATTTGAATGAATAAAGAAGATAGAGACACTGAGATCTAAAGGTAGACCATTGTAGACACTGATTCTTAAGCATGGGCAGCTGTATGTGCTGTATTCATTCATTCATTCATTCATTCATTATTCATTTATTCATTCCAGTTTTTGTGGCATGTGAGGCATTCTGAGCAGCATGATCTCCAAAGGTTCTAGGAGAGCTGGGATTCACAGCTCAAGCAGAGAAATTAAACTGAGCTGGACAAAAGCACGTCTTTTGTGATAGGCAAACAGGCAGGGATGGTCAGCATAGATAAATATGTAAGTTTACCTCCCTAAAGCTTAGAGAATTCCAGTTTGAGAGCTGAAATTTTCTTTGGAAAGCTGAAGATGTTGTTCTAGTTTAAAATCAAAGGGGGGCCCGGCAGGATGGCTCAGTGGTCTAAAGCGCCTGCTTAGGAAAGCTTAGGCGGCTGCAGGGACCGCAGTTCGATTCCCGGCACCACATGCTGCACCAGCCCTGCCCTCAGGGCTGGCTGAGCAGGCCATAAAAAGAAATAAACAAAACAAGCAAAAGTTCTGAAAAAATAAAAAAATAAAATAAAATTCTTAAAAAATATTTTAAAAAAATAAAATCAAAGGAATGAGAAGACTGATTAAAAGAAGAGGAAGGAACATTTGACTATTGGAATACTTACAGCACTGAAAGCTTCTTCATCATATCTGAATTTGCTTTTTCCAAATATATTTCTGTGGTTTCTTTGGAAGAAAATGAGAAAGTCCTTATGGCAGAGAAGTACCTGGGTCGACATTCCTTTTTTCTTTTTTGTCTTTTTGAGATAGGGTCTCGCTATGGAGTTCAGGCTGGCCTTGAGCTCACTTTTGTAGCTCAGGCTGGTCTCGAACTCGCACTGATCCTCCTGCCTCAGCCTCCCCAGTTCTGGGATTACAGGCGTGCGCCACCACGCCTGGCCTGGCCTAACATTCTGAACAGGCTTATGGAAGAATTCTGATTTTATACTCACTAAGGAGCCTTTGGTATTTCATCATACTTTAACATCATTCTGGTCTTTTTTTTTTTTTTTTTTTTTGTATTTTAGGGATTACAGGCTCACCATCATGCCCAGTCTCAATTGCTGTTTCAGTGTGCCCGGGGTTGAGGGGGGGCACAGCAAGCCTGGGAATTGAACCCACAGTCCCTGTACTTGCTTTCAGGCACTTTAATCTGCTGAGCTATTTGGCCTGCCCTGGTCCTTTAAAAAAAAAAACAAAAAATAAATTTAAATTAAGCACAATAGACTAAACAAAAGCCTTTGCCAAACAATTTGATGGGAAATGTACAAAATTTATGAGTTTAAGTTTTTAAAAATTCTTCACTAAATAATGTGATTGTGCAGAAAATAAGTTTTAATATTTAATGTGTGTTATTTTCAACAGACTGTATAATAGCAACAATAAGCCAAATATCAAGATTTAGAGCTGAATCAAGCTTGAAAAAGTCTGACAAATGATTCTGTTTTTTCTTTCTTTTATATTCACAATTGATCCTGTTAGTCTCTCCAGCCTATATATTTTTTTTGATGGTAAAAAATTAAAATTATTATAAATAATGCAAAATTTCATTATACAAAGCCATAAGAATTTGACAATGGTTGTTGTGTTATATAATGTTATCTTCAAATTAGTTGTGTAGGTTACCAGATATAAACCTGCAATATTGGTTTAGAGTTTCATTTCAAGATGTGGTTTCCTATATCTAAAATTATTTTGGAGGCTAATCAGATTTAGTCACTCTAGTCTTACTATTAAACTATTTAAAAGATACATATATATCCACATTTTCTTTTGTTTGATGCTGTCATTAAAGCTAGATATGTACAATAAGTTTCTCAACAAAGTCCTTGAGGAACCTAATAGTCTTAAAGATTAATGTTTGCAAAATAGACCTAAAATTACTGAGTAACCAATTCACCTTCTAAGTACTTGTCACATACTCCATAATAACTATAAAATAATATTTGGTAAAATAAAAGATTTACTCTTCTTGGTTTCTCACATATTGCTGAAATGATATATTTAATTCTATAGACCTTATTGCACAATTACAAAACATGAGCATGATGTTAATTAAGATGATGAATGCTCTAAAAGCAACTATTAAAAATAGTTTTAGAAACTGAGTTAATAAAGTAAGCAAAGAGAAAATTTGATGTTTTGTCATGGGAAAAGAAGTGGAAATGATTGGTAAATCTTCAGAAGACAGAAACAAAGTCTCTGGAAGGATAAAGGAAGGGGAAGGGGAACGGATTTATTGACTGACTGATTGCTTGGTAGATCTGGACAGAGTAATGTCTTTCCCCAGTGTGAATTTCCAGTGATAAACCGAGTACTCCACAAGAGCTGCCATGGCAGATGACAACTACTCGGAATATTTGGCCTCCTGAATTATTACTTACTCTTGAGACAAAAGTTAGGCATTATGTGACTTTATTTATTATTATTATTTTTTAATATATTTGTGTGCAGCTCAGATTTGCGGCGATCCTCCTGCTTTTAGCCTCCCCAGGGCTGTGATTACAGGTGTGAGGCTGACTTCTGGACTCTGTGGCCAGCTCAGCCTGCCTTACGGGTGGCTGGTACAGCATGCGATGTCAGGAATCAAACCTTGTTTCTTGGGCTTACTTAAGCTTGTGTAAGCAGGTGCTTTAGTCTGCTGAGCTATTTTGTCGCCACAATATGACTTTGAAATCCTTCCAAATCTGCCATTCTGAATCACCCTTAGTCCTAAGTGTTTACTCAAATCACGTGTTATAAATTTAATATACTGTGTTGATTGACCCAGATCTCAAACTAATCCATACTTCCTAGTCAGTGGCTCAAACGCTAGCACCTACTGCAGTAGTGGATGTGGTGCGACATTCACTGAAAAGCTTCCTGCCTCAGGACCTGTAAACAGCATAATGACATTCTTGAGGCCTGTCTGTGAGCCACTTGACTTGTCTGCTGGGGACAGTTGTGTCTCTTCTTCGGCCTTGTTTAGTATGCGGCCTTCAGCAGTGTTATCGTGTCCACTGGTCTTGCAGGGGATGGCACGCAGCACTAATGGTCAGCTTATCTGTGACTCTTGAGCTTTGTCTGTGACTCCCCAAACAGTGCACATTTCACGCTTTGCTCCATGAATAAGAAGATACATGCATGTCTATAAGACCATATGTAATAGTTTGAGTTTATACCGAATGATCTTACAATCCTTTATCTTTCTGGATTGTGTCAGAATGTGGGAAAATAAAGAATTTACTTCAAAATATTAGCTAAGGGACTCAGCAGTATGGCTCAGGGGTCTAAAGAGCCTGCTTAGGAAAAGCTTAGGCAGCTTCAGGGACCACGGTTCGATCCCCGGCACCACATGCTGCGCCAGCCCTGCCCTCAGGGCAGGCTGAGCCGGCCATAAAAATAAATAAACAAACAAACAAAATTTCTGAAACAAGAAAAAGAAATATTAGCTAATACCATTGGAAACAGTCTTTGCTTCCTTCCAGGCAGATACAGTAGAAGAACCTATTCCTATCTTTTGATAAACATACTATTAAACACACTGAAAACATGGCACTTAAACTTTCCCAATGACCTACACAGTATTGTGAGTACTATGATCATGAATTAAAGAGTGGATAAAGACAGCACATGATCAAAACACCAATGTTACTTTTTGTTGTTACATGAGATAACTCTAAGCATCACTTGTACTCTTCCTGTAACTGACTATAATTTTAAACTTGAGAACAACTGCTCTTTTTTTTTTTTTGCCCTTATGTGTTTGGTACAGGGTTTCACTATGCAGTTCAGACTTGTAGTGATCCCCCTGCTTGCCACCTCCCCGGCGGGGTGTTTACAGGCTTGCATTACTAGGTCTGGACTGAATAGCTACCTCGGCACACTGGGGGGGATGAGGCGGGCTGTGTGGCATGCAGGACCAGCCAGCTGACCTTTGTCCCTGAGCTTGCCTAAGCCAGTGCTTAGTCAGCTGAACTATCTTGCCAGTCTCATAATTTTAAATTTGAAACTTCCTTTTAACTATCGAACGATAATACATTTAAGATTTTTTTCTTTTCTCTGTGGTCAGTGTTAAAGTTCATGCATTGCTCTTATTTTGGGGAAATCTGTGGTCATCATGTGGTGTTGGTATCCTCCAAGCACAACATCACCCTACTTCTTCCACTTACCACTCTGTCTGACTTTTGGCTGTCAAATTACATGAGCATTTCTTTTTTTTCTTTTCTGATCATCTCCAGGACTTGCAAGAAGTCTTCCTAGGCTGCTGAGGTGTATCTGCTCAGCTCCATGTTCAGGAGCTGCCTTACTTCTTGTCTTGACTCACTCCTAAGACTGGTGAGGCTCAGAAACTGATGGCTCAGTCTGTTTTTTGTTTTTTTAATTTTTAATTTTATTTATTTTTTTCTTGTTTCAGAACATTTGTTTGTTTATTCACTCATTTTATGACCGGCTCAGCCCACCCCGAGGGCAGGGCTGGTGCAGCATGTGGTGCTGGGGATCGAACCAAGGTCCCTGAAGCCACTCAAGCTTTGCCAAGCAGGTGCTTTAGACCACTAAGCCATCCCGCCGGGCCCCTCAGTCTGTTTTTAAAGAAAAAAAAAAATGACAAGAGAAATGGTGTCTTCTCAAATAGCAAACGTGTAGCTAATAAATAAATGGTTCTTGAGTTTATGTGATGCTCAGTAGTAGTAACTCAAAGTAAATTCTGGACATACCATGACTGGCAAATGCAACAACCAACTGACAGGGCAACACATCCTCCATCCTAAATGCAATAAACTGGGGGCCTGTGTGGAACAAGGAGATGGGGAAAGCCTCCTTGTGCAATCCTTGTGCAATCTCAGCCTCTCCAAGCTAAGCAGCCTCCGACACTGCGTGGTCCCACTGGCCTAATTCCCCCACCTGGGGACAGTGATGGAGTCGGCTGATCATGAACTGAAACCTTTAGTTGAGAGCCTCAAATCCTTACTCCTTATGCTGCTGTTTTTTTTTTTTTTTTTTTTTGGTACATTTTCACAGAGAAGTTAATACAGTTGATCAGTCACCTCTACTTGGTTTTGCTACTAGAACAATGCTGGCCTCAGAGGTATATTAGGATGTTTCTGCCAGTTTCCATTACCCGAAGGAGATTGTAAAGGGCAGCAATAAGTCCTCTCTTAAGTGCTTTGTGGAATTCACTAATTTAATTCATCTGGTTCTGACGCTTAATGTTTTGGGAATTTATTAATTACGGATCCTATATCTTTAACACATATAAATGTATTTAGATTTTTCATTTCTTTAAAAGCTGTAGACCGACTTAGATTTTCTAGTTTTTCTTGTATGTGTGGTGGAGGTCAGTGTCTTTCAAGCAGTTGGTGCACTTCATCTATCAGCATCAAGATTCTGTTCAAAGAAACCCTTGGGATCATAGTAATGCTTGATATCATCTAAACATGTCTGCGATGTTCAGCAACTTTCTCTTCAATTATGCTATTTATAGTTTGCCTCTTCCTTTATTCTAATTCTGGATAGGGATTTACAAATTATTTTCATACTTTCAAAGAACCAAGTCATGACTGTTTTGTCTTGACTTCTTGTTTTTTATTTTAATGATTTTTGTTTTAATGCTTAATATTCTTTTTTCTTCTTAAACTGACTTCATTTTATCTTGCTTTATTTTCAAAGATAGAAATTTATGTGACTAATTTAAAATTTTTATTCTTCTCAAATATGTGCAAGCAATGGTATTAATTTCCCTCAATGCACTAATTTCACTGTGTCTTACAGATTTTTATGTTTTATAGTATTTTTGTTTTGTTTTTTTACTACAGGGTCTAGAATGTCTACAAGATCTCACTATGTAGATTAGACTCATAGTGATCCTCCTGTTTACAGCCTCCCAAGGAGCTGGGTTAGAAGTTCATGCCACGACGCCCAGTCTCAGTTGTGGCCTCAGTGTAGCCCACGGGGTGGAGCAGGCATGGCAGGCCTGGAGTTTGGACCCCTGACCCCAGCATCTGCCTAAGCAGGAGCTTTTATCTGCAGAGTTATCTGGACAGACCTGACTTATAGTTTTTATTCAAAATTACTTTTAAAATTTACTTTTTCTTTCAATGATGTTAATTCAGATTATTGTTTTATCAGAACATTTTAAGATATATTTTAGTACCAGGAATCAAACTCAGGACCTTGCTGTTCCCAAGCAGGCACTAATGTCACTGAGCTATTTCTCTGGCCCTAAGATAATATTTACAGCACTAAATTCATAATAGTTCCTTTTCTTTGTCTTAATATAACCATCAAGAAATAATATGTATGTGGTTAACACTGAGGTGAGATTAAAGAGTGCTGAGCACTATTGGTACAAATATTCTAATGCTATTAGACCATGTGAGGTCTGAAATCCATCCTTGTTGATTAAAGGAAATAAAGTAAGAGATGGTCAATATCATATTTAGTTTTAAAAGTCCACATATGACTGTTCTATTGCCCCACAAGTGACAAGTCAGTTTTGTATGCGCATGAGAAGGCAGAGTTAGAACGGAGGCTAGAGCTCATCAGGTTCGCTCTGCCTATTCGATGGCTGAGGAGCAGGTGCTGATAGGACCTTGTGCAAGGTCCTTAGATTAAAGGCATCCGATGTTTCCAAGGAAAGAACCATTCCAGCCAATTATAGTTTTTTCACTTTTTCATATTGATTAGTATTTTCAGAAACGCAGGATATTTTGCAACATTTGTCCCTCTTCCAAGGTTTTGTGGAATCCACTAGAGAACAAACACTGTGACAACTTAACGTTTCCACCATTAAAGAGAGTGATGTTTCCCATGACAATATAGATTTTTTTGTTCCAAACCATGGAGAATAAAAACTTCAGCTGTGTGAAGCCTATTAATTGAAAGGATGGTGACAAAATGATTTAGTACACATTGTGGAAAGGATTAATTATTAAATATTTTTTACCTAGTAATAAGGGACAAGGACAGATAAGCTACTAGTTTAGTAACACATTAAAAAAGATGCTCGGCACTTTCATTGTCAGAGTAGAAATGAGCCTATTAAAGGAATAAGAAACATGACCACAGAAATTAAAAACTCCAGGCTTTCCCTTCGCAGATAGCGTTTGGATTTATCCTGGGTTATTCTGATTCACTTTGTGACACAGGACCAATGATTAATGGAATGTATGCGTCTTGGAGGTTATTGCTCTAAGGTACTGTTTTAAATTGATATTAATTTAGAATTCTACCAAATTTTCATATTACTTTAGAATTTTTATATACAATTAAATCAGTGACGTAGTTCATTCAAAAAGATGCTATATTTTGTAGTGGCTCAATAAATCTTCCTGCTCAGATGTGAACAAAATATTTTATTTTTATTTATTGATTTCTTGTATATTTAGTACGGGCTCTATAGGGTCTCACTTTATAGACTGGAATCATAGTGATTTTCCTGTTTTCAGCCTCCCAAGTGCTGGGATTACAGGTGAGAACCACCACGCCCAGGCTCCACCACTGTCTCAGTGCACCCCGAGGGCAGGATTGGCATGGCACACTGGGATCGAATCCTGACCACTGAGAAAACATTTTAAATAAGTCTATATATCTGTCTTGCTGGATGATTTTGCACAATTACATATGATTAAATAGCTGTATTCAAAATACGTACTATGTGTGCTACAAATATTACATACCTAACTATATAATTTATATGTAATGCAGTATGTACATTTTCATAACAAATACATGTTTCCATGTTCTCACTTTGTTGCTAAATTATAATCGCTAGGTTAAAGACTTCTTCATTGCACATACACTTTAATGAAGCATAAAAATTATACAGAAAAATCAGAATGAGTAAGAAAAGTGATTATATTCTTACTATAATTTATCTAATGTTTCAGATTTTAAAAAGCATTTTGTTCTTATTCTTGCCTTCCTTTATTTCTTTCTAGTTCAAGACGTTCCTTAGTCTAGGGTTAGCCAAAACGTATAATCCTCTGCCAGTTAAGAAAAATAATCTTTCTAATATTGGGTAAAGGAAATGATAAAGTTCAATGGTAATTGTGAAGAACAAGCTCTTGCTGTTAAACTCCTTGCTCATATTTATTTTCATTTATTTTTTTCTTTACTTATTTGGCAATAACATGAAATCTTAATCCATTTTATTAGAAAATAGTTCAGCAATAATATTTGAGTTACAAATTTGATCAAGAGACATTTGCAGGAAATCTAGGTAAAATGATTCTTCATATGAAAAATTTTTGTTTGTATAGGAACTGCTTTCTTTAAATAATAATTATACACTTAGCAGCTGAAAACACTGTGCATAGGAAATGATTTCCTAAGTCATATCCCAAGGCATTTAATAGACCACTTAATGTTTTGTTTATGTATCTGATGTAGGGTTTCACTACACAGCTTGGACTCATAGTGATCTCCTGCTTTCAGCCTCCCCAGTCCTGGGATTACAGGTCTGCACCACCATGCTGGACTCTGTGTCTGGCTCAGCTCACCCTGAGAGAGGGGTAGGTGCTGCACGGGGTGCCAGGGTTCTGACCCCATTTCCTGTGCTTGCCTAAGCAGTTGTTTAGACTGCTGAGCTATCTTGCTGACCTTGATCACTTAAGTTTGTTACAGATCTCTAAAGTTCAAAAACTATGATTTCTTTCTTTCTTTTTCTTTTTTTCTTTCTTTCCTTCTCTCTTTCTTTTTTTAAGTTTGCATTTTTTTTTCTTATCAGGAATTAGATTCACAACCTCATACTGGCCAGGCAGGCACTATGCCTCTGCACTGTATCCCTGGTCCTGATTCTTTTCTTTCTAAGGAAAACTTAAAGTTATGTTTCTCAGAGCAGTGTCTAAGATAACAAAAGTAATCAGCTAAAGATTAAACTTAAAAATAGTTTCCTTTCTTGTCTATTGGTCAAGCACAATTTCACAATTCAGTAACAACTTACACAAATTAGGTAATAGAAACAAGGCACTGAGAAAGACATTCATTTCAATGAACTCTAATCATATTTTCTTACTATATTTGCCCCATGCTTGAAATGTGTGTGTGTGTGTGTGTGTGTGTGTGTGTGTGTGTGTGTGTATGTGTGTAGAGCTTCCAGTGTGAGAGGAAAAAATATGGCCTCCCTTGTGGTTTGGGAGTGAGGAGCACCCAGCTAGAGCGCACAGAGAAGCATACGAACAGCCGGGGCCCCAGGGGGACATTAATCAGAGTGTGATTTTATTTTTTTTTATTTTTTATTTTTATTTTATTTTATTTTATTTTTTTGTCTTTTTGAGACAGGGTCTCACTATGCAGTTCAGGCTGGCCTTGAGCTCACTTTGGTAGCTCAGGCTGGTCTCGAACTCGCACTGATCCTCCCGCCTCAGCCTCCCAAGTGCTGGGATTACAGGCATGCGCCACCACGCCCGGCCGGAGTGTGATTTTAAAAATGGGATTTTCTCCCAAAATGTGTCCAAGTGTGTGTTGCAACTATTTATTTGGAAGGAAACAGTTTTTGATGAAAGCATTTCATTTTTATATGAAATGAAATACTTTCTGATTTGCCACACATCATATCAGTTCTGGATGGTTAACAAAATACAAAAATTGAGTGAGGGCTGTAACTTATATCAAAGCCCATTACACAAAGAAAATGTTCTTCAGAGTCAGGTAATACCACATATATACATAAAGGTTATCAAAAACCCATTAAATCTGACCCTTTATGGTTTTCCAGCTGAGATTAATTTCCCCACATATCATCCACCTTTTAAAGAAAACCCTTCTTTCCCTGAAACTCTTGTTCTCATAGGACCTCTCCAACATTTCTCTGATAGCCACAGGGTAACCAGCAATCCCTCGTGACCTTGCAAGACATTTCATTTAAATTTATATTGAGAAATTTATAGTCTTATTAAGTTATGTTCCCTTGAGATTCATTTTGCCACATTTCATTGATATGTCATTTTAAATAGGTGCCATTTAAAAGTCTGCCCCATTTTCTTCTGGGCCACATTACAATCAAATGAGGTTAAGTAAGTCTTGAATGTTTCCATGTGGATTGACACAGAGATAATTTTTAGGGTTTTAGATTTATGCTGCTTGTTCACATGTGCCCACCAATGGTCCTATGACTGCTCCATATGTTGGCTGTAAGTCCCATATAAATGATAATGATAAGAAATGATTAATGATTGTGCTCATACTGCAAGCAATAGTCTAGGATTTAATCACTTTGTATTTAAGGCATTATTTTCCTAAGCCTAAATAGGATGCACATGAACATCAAAACCATTTTTCTTTGACCCTGATAATTCATTTAGTGATTTCTATTTTGCAAAGACAGATATTTTAATTGGAAAGATGCAAATACAGTAAAGATTCAAAGTTCACCTCCATTATAATATCGAGTGATGAGCAAGCAGAATGCACATATTTCTAAGTAAATTGGCTTCATAATCTTGTGGAATAGTCAAGGTAGTTTGGAGTACCTGGCATCCCACAACTCTGATATGGCAGGAATTTGTCCCCATGGAAACCTCTAGAAGCAGTTCCAATAGCATCCATTTATATCAGAGACCCTCAGCAGCCTTTGGTAGCCATACTGTTGCTTTGACAAGGATGAAAATAATCACTGTGTCACTATTCTATGGCTACTGCATCAAAGTAACATAGACTGAAAGGCTTAAAGCTATAGAAATGTATTGTTTCTCAGCTCTGCTAGTAGCTAGAAGTTCAAAGCAAAAGTGTCAATTTCTTTTCTACAAACCAAGGGAAGAAGCTTCCCAAGTCTTTTCACAGCTTCAGGAGGTAGCTGGTAACATCTGGTGTCCCATTACCCAAATCTCAGTCTTTGTGTGGATTTCTAACCTATATCCATGTCTATTCCTCTCATAAGACTCCTGATTGAATTGAATTAGGGTCCATGCTATTGATAGCACTTTTGATACATCACATCTGCAAATACCTTTTGTACAAATGTAATTTTATTCATAGATCTCAGTTTAGACTTCAGCATATTGGTTAAGGGGCCATAATTCAACCCCAAATGACTACGTCATCAATTACCATAACAACAACAAACACACTTTCTGTATGCTTGTGGTCATCACTATTAACATTTCCTAAAATCAAGACTATCATTCTCATTTTATCTGTGAAGAAATTGAGAATCAGAAAAGTGATGAGGTCTTTAAGGTTGTCCTGCTACTTAGTGACACAGCAAGGACTACAGACTTCTTTGAATCCATTTTGTGCCATAACCACTCCACAAGCAGAACAGCAATTTTACAGCAGTGGCCCCACCCCTTGCCACACCCACTGGTGTATGCTTTGCTTTCATATTGCCTCTGATAGTTCTTTAAACTATTAGAAGTTGAGTCTTCAGTAATGGTCTTGATATCTATGGCATGTAGAAACTTTTCCACCAACCAGAGATTTTTTAAATACCTGTAGAAAAAAAAAAATTTTTTTTTAAATAAATAAATAAATACCTGTAGAGTTAAAGTGCTGACATTATCATTA
Source organism: Myocastor coypus (assembly GCA_004027025.1). Classification (NCBI taxonomy): domain Eukaryota; kingdom Metazoa; phylum Chordata; class Mammalia; order Rodentia; family Myocastoridae; genus Myocastor; species Myocastor coypus. Next base: position 2,789 of record PVJA010043852.1, on the reverse strand, counting down.
GTGGAAAGCTTTTTCTAGAAATAAAAGTTATAGAGATGATCTATTTTCTGAAAGTTATTAATTAGAAAATTATGAAGTGTTTTTTTCTCTCCTTAATAGTTATTGAATCTTTATTGTCAAATGTGCAGACAACTACTATGCTGAAGAGACAAATCATGTTTTCCCAAACTCCAAAGTACTATTATTGTGTTAGACTTTGAAAATACAAGTTTCAGTTAGGTTCTCCAGGTACCATGATGCAGTTGCAACGAACTGGGTACTGGAAAGCAATGTTATTTGAATATTTTAAACTACATTTGACCCACCAGGTATCTCAGTGGATTAAAGCACTTGCTTAGGCACATGCAGGGGCCAGGGGTTTGATCCCTGGCCTGTCACGTCGGTCCTGCCCCTGGGGCATGCTGAGATGGCAAATGAGACTGGGCATGGTGAGCCCCACCTGTAATCCTAGCCCTTCAGAGGCTGAAAAACAGGAAGGATCACTATGAGTCTGATCTGTGTAGTCAAACCCTATAGAACCTTTTAAAAAAATAAAATGAAAGAATAAACTACCAGTTAATAGGTATGTAAAGCTGTGGCAAAGCTGAAGGACCTAAGTCATAAGGCAAGCATGTGGTGGTAACCTATGTCAATCACACTATGATGGGAATGTTGTAGATTCTGAGTTATATCATCTATTAAAGTCCTAAGCTTATCAATTATAATAAGGTGATGAAAAGTCATGAGAATATTTCTGCTAGGAGCATTCACTGGATTTGTTTGCTCAATATGACCCTGCACAATCTAAGAGGAAAACAAAGCAACCTCATTTGTCAAATCCAAAAAGTGACACCTAAGGACTACCTTAGGTTGTTTCATATTCCCTTTCCTTAACATGAGATCTAAAAAGTTATACACATTTCCAAATGTGCACACAACCATATATACACATATCCACATGTATACATGTACATATGTACATGTATACATATGGATACAGATACATACTTATACACACCCTTATGCACAAATACCCATATGTACACATACATATACACACATACATATGTGTACATATCCATGTGCACATGCGTGGATATGTACACATATCACCTTCCTCTTTTGATATTTTAACTGAGATAACAAGGAATTTTAAAATAACCTCTCATCATATATTTCTTGATGCATATAATGTAAGATAAGAAAATGGATTCCTTGGACCATAACTACAATCATTTTACTCCAAATTATTGTAAGATTTAAATTCAAATAAGAATTAGAATGATTTTTATTATTTTCAGAACAATTGCAGAGTCTGATTCCTGGTACTTAAAATCTGGTTATCAGTATGATTTTTTTCAATAGCAGAATTATTTCAAAATGGAATAGTAGTTGAAGAGAACTTATTGATGTTTTAAGAAAGTTTTTTTCTTATGATAATTGCAGTGTTGTATTTTAGAAATAACACAAAGTTACAAATCAAGACTAAGTATTTATTTCCAGTTTGACAAAACATGATGATCTTAATGAAGTTTTTATCATCACTGAAATATATTTTCTCACTGTAAAGCAACTAAGAATGATAACATAACTCCTTGACTATAAAATGAAATAGGTATCTATTGTAGATGAAAACATTTCCAGAGATTAAGTGGACTATAACATTCTAAGTTTCTTTTGTGATGGCTGCTCTGAATAGCTTTTTAATGGTTTTCTATTCAATGTTTCAGTATTAATTAATTTTTCAATAATTTTTATGACTAAATCCATAAAAACTAACTAGTAAAAGTAACCTTTGAGAATCTGATATTTTGAAGTGTGCAGATACAAACCTGCTAAGTGCCTGCTCTCTGTGGGTGATTATAGGAAGGCTCACTGTCAAGCCACGCCTCCCTCCCAGGAGAGCTCCTTCCGCTTTCCACCTCATCCTGTCCTAATCATCCTTCCCTCTCTTCCTGCTCCCTTCTGCATCTTTCTATTTAATCTTTCTGGGTTTCCAGGAATATACGATAATAAAAAAGGATTATATGAGAGAAGAAATAGTTTTCAAGAAAAAAATTGATGCAACTAAAATACATCTTAACGGGTAAATCAAAGATCAAATACTTTTAAAATCAAATAACTCATATTGAGCATGACAACTGAACCACTTGTACTGACATATTTCAGGCTTATATAGGAAAAGTGCTAAAGAGTAAAAATTTATTTTAGATATTTTATCATTCCTATGAGTGGTGTTTTTTTTTTTAATGCAACCAGCAATTTATTAAAGTTTACAATTAGACTTAACAGAAAATATTAACATAAACATTAGAGAAGAGAGTCAACAAGTCTAACTTAGTATGGGCAAAAAATGTGGCTAATGTATACCATAATTACTTATGAAATAATATGTATCATGAAATGATAAAACTTCTTGGTTAAGAAAAAAATATAATTTAAAACATAAGTAATTTTTTTAAATACTAGTTTTAATGCCTTGAGAACCTTAGAGAGCGATCTACAGCTGCTACTCTTACTGCCATTACATCTCATCCTATCCTCATCTTTAATAAATTTCAATTCACTATTTCTACTACCCTCTACTTTTGAGCATTCCTCATCTGTATTTCAACATATAATAATTTTCAAAGCAATCTGAGGCTAAAAGAGGATGAATGACTCTCCTAACATAAAAGAACAATGTTAATTTTCTTGAATGAATATTTTAAAGATAAGTAAAACTGCAGGAGCATAACGCAGACAACAATTTCAGTATAGTTATATGTAGGTCTCAACATACAATTATACTAGTACAGGCTTTTTTTTTT
>PVJA010043851.1:0-16523 GCA_004027025.1 Myocastor coypus | reverse complement strand
AAAAAAAAAAAAGTAATGTGGATTTAGAAAGGTTAATGTTTAGTTGTTTGATCAATCTTATATACCTACATGTATTAATCTAAACTGATCCGATGATGAAAATATGTAATATAACCATTGTTAAATTTAAACAATGAAAGAATTGGAAAAAAAATAAAATAAAAAAATTATTAAAAAAAAAAAAAGTTCTGAAACAAGAATAAAATAAAAATAAAATAAAATTTAAAAAAAAAAAAAGATATTTTTGCCTTTATTCTGGATCACCAGGCGCTTTGGACTTGGAAAAGCTGGAATCGTGAAGGAGTCATTTGCTTTGGTTTTTTTTTTGTTTTTGTTTTTGTTTTTTTTTCTAAACAAGGTCTCACAATGCAGTTCAGGCTGGCCTTGAACTCAGTTTATAGTCCAGGCTGGCCTCGGACTCACATCAATCTTCCTGCCTCAGCCTCCTGAGGGCTTGCTTCAACCTTTAGGTCCCAGTCCTTGGTGGCAGCAGGCACTGACTGCACTGTCACATGGCTCTTATCTGCACTGTCTTCCTCTGCGTGAGCTGCCTGACACTTGGCCACATGGTACACACTTGTCACTTTTCATTTGCTCACCTCGCTTATTTGATTGATTGATTGATTGATTGTTTTGGTAGCAGGAATCGAACTGAGGACCTTGTACTTACCAGGCAAGTGCTTGTGCTGCTGAGCTATATCCCTCGCCCTTATCTAGCTTTAGAAGTGCTCCCAAGCCGGGTATGATAGCACATCCCTGTAATCCCAGCACTTGAGAGGCTGAGGCAGGAGGATCATGGTAAGTTTGAGATCAGTCTGAGCTACATAACGAAACCCCCATCTCAAAAAGGAAACAAAGAAATCATCTCAGAAATGTTCAGTGCCGCAGATTTCCCAGGAGGCACACTTACCATTGCGTTACCAGAATCACCCTGTTATGGGAGCCTCCGGCCACAGGTTTCATTCTTTCCATGATTCTAGTTTGTGAGCTGAGGCACTACTGTATTCTCACCCTTTGTTTTCTACATTTTTTTTTCATTTTTTTATTTTATTTTATTTTATTTTGTTTTTGTGTGTGTGTGGGACCAGGGTTCGAACTCACAACCTCGCACTTGCCCAACAGGCACTTGTGCCTCGGAGCTATCTCCCCAGCCCCCATTTTTTTATTTTATTTTATTTTTCTTGTTTCAGAACTTCTGTTTGTTTGTTTATTTATTTTTATGGCTGGCTCAGCCTGCCCTGAGGGCAGGGCTGGCACAGCATGTGGTGCCGGGGATGGAACCACAGTCCCTGCAGCCGCCCAAGCTTTCCTAAGCCAGCGCTTTAGACCACTGACCCATCCCGCCGGGCCCTTTATTTTATTTTGTTTTGAGACAGGAGCTCACTCTGTAGCCCAGGCTGGGCCGTCTCCTTGTGTCTCGCCCCCCAGAGTCTTTGTTTGCTACACTGAAATCAGTCCTCCACTCAAAATTAAAGAAGAAAAAGATCAGTCAATGTTACATTTTTTTTTTTTTTTTTTGTCTTTTTGAAACAGGGTCTCAGCTGGGTGTGGTGGCACACACCTGTAATCCCAGCACTTGGAAGGCTGAGGCAGGAGGATCAGTGAGAGTTCAGGACCAGCCTGGGCTACAAAAGTGAGTTCAAGGTCAGCCTGAACTGCATAGCAAGACCCTGTCTGAAAAAGATAAAAAAAAGAAAGAAAGAAAGAAAAAAGAAAAGAAGCAGGGTCTCGCTATGCAGTTCAGGCTAGGCTTGAGCTCACTATGTAGCCCAGGCTGGTCTGAAACTCACACCGATCCTCCTGCCTCAGCCTCCCAAGTAGTGGGATTATAGGCATGAGCCACCACATTGGGCTGATGATAACTTTTCAAATAGTATCTGGTAAAGAGGCCAGGGTTGTTGGACTCTTCATCCTACCTAAATCCCTAATCTAAACCAACCACGTCCCTGTTTTATTTGGCCTCCCTTCCATTCTTGCTCCGTTACTGCCTGTTCCCCACACCGTAGCCACAGAGAGTATTTCAAAACATAGTCCTGGACTGGTGAGATGGCTCAGCGGTCTAAAGCATCTCCTTAAGCAAGCTTAGACAACCACAAGGACCTCGATTCAATCCCCAGCACCACATGCTGCACCAGCCCCAGCCAGGGCAGCGTGAGCCAGCCATGATATTAAAATAAATAAACAAAGAGCAGCATGGCTTCTGTCTGGATGTCTCCCCAGAGCCTCATGCAGTCACCAATGGGGCTTATTCCAGAGCTGGCAGGATCTAGAGTGTGCAGTTGCTGCACAACCCAGTGCTAGGATTTGGGGTGCTGGGATTGAGGGTAGATGACCACTGAGTCAGTCAGCCCTTTGATGGGTTTGGTACTGCCCTAATCTCGGGAGCTTGGATACAATACAAGTGGCAGAAAGAGGCTCATCCTGTTCCCCACCCGCTTTGCTACCTTCTGTCTCCCATCAGCTTTCTCCTCTACGATGGCCCCCTGCCAGGCCACCCCAGCGCAGAGCCAGCCAACCGAGGACTGGAACCTCTACAGTCCGTGAGCCAAGGAAGCCTCCTTCCCCTTAACTCTAGGTGTCAGATATTTTATCCCAGCAGAGTGAGAGAAAAGTAACTGAGACAAAGAATAAGGGTTTGAGGGGGGGTTGGTTTTTTTTGTCTTTTTCGAGATAGGCTTTTCACTATGCGGTGTAGCCCAGGCTGGTCTCAAACTTGAAGCAATACTTCTGCCTCAGCCTCCTGAGCTCTGGAATTACAGGCATGTGCCACCACACCTGACCCAAGAGTCCAAGGATGTTTGCTTACAGTTCTGGGGACTGAGCCACATGCTTTTGCACTGAGCTGCCTTCCCGAGCCCTGTTTCCTCATGCATTCGTTCATTCATTCATTCATTCATTTTAAGGCAGGGTCTCACTAAGTCATTATGTTGCCCAGGAACTTGGCTTGAACTTAAAAACCCTCCTGCCTCAGCCTCCTAGAGTGCTGGTATCGCAGGTAGCTAAATTAGGTAGAAATATTACAGGCCATCAGCCAGGGCTAGGCCCTCGAGGGAGCCAGGGCAGAAGATGAGAAGGCGTCAACACTGTGGCTGGAGGTCAGGCCTGAAGACCCTTTCCGGGCTCCTGGAGGTAGAAGCAGTGACTTGAAATTATACTCAAACTCAGTGATTCTCAACCTTTCTAATGCTGTGACCCCATGTTGCGGTGACCCGAAACCAAAATATAATTCCGGTGGCTACTTCAAAACTGTAATTTTGCTACAGTTATGATTCGGAATGGCTTTAGGCGACCCCTGTGTTTTGGTCATTCGACCCCTGCCGGGGTCTCAACCCACAGGTTAAGAACTGCTGCTCTAACTGGAATCACCTCATCCAATAAAGTCCCGCTAGACACCAGTCCCCAAAGTGCCTTTGTCCTTCCAAGGTACCCTTGCTGCGTGACTTCTTCTCATTGAACCAATATAGCTAAGCAGCTTTACTGTAATCTGATTGGGTGGTTATAGCTTTACCCACGTTTGACCCACCTTGTGCTTTTGCTCTATAAAAACTTTCTTCAAGAACTTGAGCCGGGCGTGGTGGCACACGCCTGTAATCCCAGCACTTGGGAGGCTGAGGCAGGAGGATCCGTGAGAGTTCGAGACCAGCCTGGGCTACAAAAATGAGCTCAAAGCCAGCCTGAACTGTACAGCAAGACCCTGTCTCAAAAAGACAAAGAAAAAAAAAAAAAAAAGAACTGACCTCTGCAAAGGGCGCCCTCTTCAGGCCAGTGTGCAGTTTCACCGGACTGCGCACCTGTGCCTGAAAAGAGAACCGGCGGCCACCACCGGCCTGGCCAGCTCGGTGGGACCAAGCTTGCTCCAGGCTCTGTGGGGGCGCCTCGAGGCCTTCCGGGGAAGGGGCTTCGCCATCCAGCGATACAGCGATCCCTCGAGCTGGGCTTCGCATCCCTTTCTGCACGGCTCAGAGCCTCCAGCCTGAGCCAGCAGGTCTGGGACAGTGTCCCACGTTCTGCATTCCTAGTAGGCGCCAGGTGACCCCTCGGCAAGCTGTTCTGTGACCTCGCTCCATGCCAGCATGTTATGGCCTGTGATCCTGGAATTTACCTCAAGGGTCTGATTATTCTGCAATCTCTCAGCGCGCTCTCAGCATGGCCGGTCTTCTGAAGGTTTTTCCTTCTCTCTTCAAAGCGGAGTAAAACTGCCTTCCAAAGAGGTCGTAGGATTCCAGCACTTAGGAAGGTTCTTTGAGAGAGATAAGCTCTGAGTCGGGACAGGAAAGGAAAAAAAAGGAAGACCTGGAGAATAAAAGGAGGTCATTTCGGGGCAGGATGGGGGGGGGGGGACAGGAGACACAGAGAAGAGATAAAGAACAAAGGCTCTAGACTTTGAGCGAGACCACTGGTGGACTTTGCACGAAGCAAAGCGAGGAGTGCACGGAGCAGGGTGGGGTGGGGTGGGGTGGGGTGGGGCAGGGGGCAGGCTAGGAAATCGGGAGGCTGCAGACAGCCTGACCAACAGGGAGGCGGAGCCCGGGGGAAGCGCAAAGGTTTCTGACACCTCAGCCGCTGCCAGCCAGAGCAGGCAAGAGACCGGTGTGCTGGGCAAGGGAATCTGCAGAAAGGTGGAAGAAGCCAGTGCTCCCGGGGGTGAAGCGAGAAAGAGAGAGTGTAGTCAGAGTGTAGAGAGTGAAAAGAAAAGATTTCACTCCTACAGATTAATTCTAATAAAATATGTCAGAAGAGTTGGAGGGGTCTAAAGCGACTACCTAGACAAGCTTAGGCAACTGCAGGGACTGTGGTTAGGTCCCCGGCACCACATGGTGCGCCAGCCCCCCTCCCCTAAGCTGGCCACAATATAAATAAAGTTTTTAAAAAAATTAAGAGATGTGGAGGACTCTGTGCAGACATGTCCTTTGCCTAATAACTAATGAAAATTAAGAAACTGGGTTTGGTGGCATAGATTTGTAATCCCTCCACCCAGGAGGCTGAGACAGGAGGATTGCTGAGTTCAAGGCCAGCCTGGACTACATAGCAAGATGCTTAGTCTCCCTTACCCCCTCCAAAAAAAAAAATAACATAAAAATAAATAAAGTGCATCAGATTTGGCACACAGGTGCAGTTTGCCTATCTGTGAAGTAAATATTAAAGGACCAATAGCATGTAAGAAAAGATGAAGATATATTCTATGCATGTCTAAAAGTTCCATAGGAGGGGCTGGGGCAATAGCTCAGGAGAATAAGTGCTTGCCTGGCAAGCGCAAGGGCTTGAGTTCATTCCCCAGTTCCACGAAAAAATAAATAAATAAATAAATAAATAAATAAATAAAAATTCCATAGCAAAACCCAATGTTTTGGGGCTGGGGAGATAACTCCATGGCACAAGTGCCTACCTGGCAAGTGCAAGGTCGTGAGTTTGAATTCCAGTCCCACCAAAAAAAAAAAAAAAAAAAAAAAGAAAAGAGAAATATCATGGCAGAAGAGCCTAGGGGAGGAAGCTGTAGGACACCGGGCTGCTGGGAAGAAGAGATGGGCAAGCCAGAGGGAGAAAAGGGGCAGGGGGCAAAAGCACATCGGTGTGATCTGCAGCCATAAAGAAAAAAAAAAAAATCCCAAAAAGCATGAAGAAACAAACCCTGGACCAAGGGGATAGCTCAGTGGCATAAGCGCCTGCCTAGCGAATAAACACTGAAGGCACGATTAAGTCCCTATGTCCCCCTCCTCTGGCCTCGCTCCCTCCTTTCTCTCCAGGGGGCGTCAATGTCCAGCCTATGCGTCCCACTGCCTGTCACAGACTCTTACCACACATGTGCATATCTGTAAACAATATGTGTTGCATGTTTTGCAACTTTCCAGTGTGCGTCGCACTGTACACGTGCTCCAGCAACTGGCTCTCTTCATGTGGCATTCTGCTAATGGAGCCCTGGATCCTTCGTCTTGGCTGCCACATACCATTCTGTGACGGGTGACTCCGTCCCGTGGTGGGTGCTTCCCTTCATTGTGGCTTCCTGTTATTCTCATCTTAAACAATGCTCAATCAGTTAGCATCCTTTCACGCATCCCCTCGCGCAAAATATTCTCTTTTTCAAAGTATGATCTGTAGGGCCCGGCAGGATAGCTCAGTGGTCTAAAGCACCTGCTTAGGAAAGCTTAGGCGGCGGCAGGGACCACGGTTCGATCCGTGGCACCACATGCTGCACCAACCCTGTCCTCAGGGCAGGCTGAGCCGGCCATAAAAATAAATAAGTAGATAAATAAATAAATACAAAGTATGATCTGTAGCCAGGTGTGGTGGCACACACCTAAAATCCCAGCCCTTGGGAAGCTGAGGCAGAAGGATCACCAGGAGTTCAGAGTCAGCCTGGGCCGCATAGTGAGACCCTGTCTCAGACAAACAAACACCAAAAAATTATGGTTTTTCAATTCTCTCAGTCCATTTAGGGTACTATAATAAAATCCCCTACATTGGGTAGCTCACGGACAACACAAAACTTTATATCTATGCGCTGAGATTATAGGCATGCGCCACCATGCCTGGTTTCAGTAGTCGCACAGCATGCAGTACCAGGAATTGAGTTCTGAGGGCCAGAAAGTCCACAGGCCTGGTACTGGCAGATGTTCAAGCCACCAAGTCACATCCTTAGGTTCATAGGTGGTGACTTCCAAGCCCTCACTTCCTGATAGGACCACAGAAGGTCTCTGGGACTCTTTTGTCTGGATACTGAGTCCTCAGCCTGCTAACACCAGGTCATTAGTGCTCAGGCTTCAGTACGTTAATTTTTCTTGAGACAGGGTCTCATTCTGTCATTGAAGCTGGCCTTGAACTCATTATATAATCCAAGCTGGCCTAGAAATCATGGGGATCTTACTGCCTCAGCCTCCTGAGCACTGGAACTGCATGCATACGCCACCACCACCATATCTAGATAACATCAATTTTTTGAGAGGGCTCCATTATTCAAACTATAGCAGCAACTACTAGCTATATAAAGTAAATGTGGGGCTGGGGAGACAGCTCCGTAGCACAAATGCCAGCCTGGCAAGTGCATGCAGGTCATGAGTTTGAATCCCAGTGCCATAAATAAACAAACAAACAAACAAAGTAAATGTAAAACTTGGGGACTGATAAAATGGAACAGACAGGAAGAGAAAATATCAGAGTAGTATATGCCTGTGACCTAGCACTGAATGGGCTGGGGCAGAAAGATCTCGATGAGTTTGGGACTTCTACCTAACTCGAAGGCTTGCCTGAATTACAAAACAAGACCCTCTCCCCAAAACCACACATTATATATCAGAATAGATTGTATTCAGGGCCAGACAGATAGCTCAGTGGACTAAAGTGCTTTCTTAGGCAGAGTGCAGGGACCACGGTTCCATCTCCAGTACCACGAGCCAGACCAGCTCCACCCCAGGGGTATGCCAGACTGGGTGTGGTCCCAGCACTTGGGGGGCTGAAAAACAGGAGGATCACCTAGTGAGACCTCATATTCCCTGTACCAAATACATTAAAATAAAATAAAAAAAATAGAGCCACACAGTGTCATTTGCTGCTGCTTGACTCTGGCTATACGACAGAAGCCGCTATAGATGACAAACAAGTAAATCAGTGCAGCTGCCTCCAGGAAATGGGATGCATGTGTGTATGGATGTATTGCCTTTTGGAGACAGGGTCTCTTTCTGCAGATCAGGCTGGCCTTGAACTCACTTTGTAGCTGAGGCTGGGCTGGTCTTTTTTTTTTTTGGACCAGGGTTCGAACTCACCACCTTGCACTTGCCCAGCAGGCACTTGTGCCTCGGAGCTATCTCCCCAGCCCCCTGGGCTGGTCTTAAACTTGCAACAATCCTTCTGCTGTAGCCTCCCAAGTGCTGGGATTACAGGCTCAGGCCACCACCACACCCAGCTCAGTAAAACTTTATTAGCAGTGAAATTTGAACTTTGTCATGTCTTGAGATATCTTTCAGTTTCTCGACAATGTCAAAGCACAAAAACTGCACAGAAACAACACACCACGCAGAAATTTGGCCCATGGATGGGTCTAGCAAAGACCGTGAAGAAAAAGAAGAAGTTAGCCAGGCATGGTGGCACACGCCTTTAATCCCAGCACTCGGGAGGCTGAGTCAGGGGGATCAGTGCAAGTTCGAGACTAACCTGGGCTACAAAAGTGAGCTCAAGGTCAGCCTGAATTGCATAGTGAAAGCCTGTCTCAAAAAGACGAAGGAAAGAAGGAAAGAAAGAAAGAGAGGAAGACATGTTATATACACTCAGATCCCTGCAGCAGGGTCAGCTTGCAGGAGAATACAAGCTCAAATAGACCATAAACTTTGTGTGTGGGAAAACACAAAGCACAGGGGTGGTGACAGGAAGCGCCGTGGCAGGGGCTGTCATATGGACTTCTGCGGTCAGGCGAGGCTGCGTCGTCCTTCCAGGGGATGTCACTCATTGACAGGGTAAGCAGGAGCAGCACATGCTAGATTCGAGTTGTGGAAAGACTCCTGGGAGCCCGGCAGGGTGGCGCATGCCTGTAATCGCAGCACTTGGGGAGGCTGAGGCAGGAGGATCGGTGTGAGTTCAAGACCAGCCTGGGCTACACAGAAGTGAGCTCAAGGCCAGCCTGAACTGCATAGTGAGACCCTGTCTCAAGAAGACAAAAAAGAGAGAGAGAGAGAAAGAGAGAGAGAGACCCCTGGGGGTCCCCTGTCTGGTCATCACAGTTCTGCTGCACTGCAAGTGGACTCCATGCTTGTGGACCTGCCACTTTCCTGTCCCCCTTCTGAGAAGTGTCTGTCTTATCTGCCAGTTTTGAGGTTGCTGTGGACACTAACAGGGAGCCAGAAGCCCAGCAGGGGACCCCATGTTGTTGGCAGTTGTCAGGTGACCTCCAAGCAGAGGCAAGCTGGAGCGTCTGTGTCCCTTAGGACTTGCTCTGGCCAGTGGACCTAAAGCTAAACTAAGATGACAGGGAGCCGAAAGAGGCTTCACATGTTTTCATCGTCTTTGTGGTAACCAATGGGAGAAGCATAAGCCAAGGATAGGCCATCCATCTGGTCTACCAGGGAGCAGGTAAAAACTCAGGCCAAAACCTGGACCCGGACCATGCACCTGCAGCTGGAAGTCCATGTGAGGACAGTAGGGACCATGGCTGGGAGCCAGTGACCAGGGTAGCCTTGTGGGACCCAGTGGTGCCTACAGGAGTCATTTCTCCGTGTGGTCCTTGCTGACCCCTCTATCAGGAGAATGTCCCACCCCATGATACTGTGGGAGCAAAGCCTACCCCCAGCTCCTTGCCCCGGATCCCCCCTGGTGGCCTCAGCGCTTCCCTATCCTGTCCAGCCTCTGCCTTGGACTTTTTCTTCGGGCTTCAGGCTCAGCCTCCACGGCCTTGGTCAGTGGGACCTTAGTGAACAGCACACAAGTATAGGGAGCAGGCCTGGAAGGCACTCCTGGAAATGAGGTCATTCTCTGTGACCTATCCCAGTACTGGCCACCCCGGATCAGCCACAGACATGAGCCACCCGGCCACCCAGCACGGACACGGCGAGGGGGGAGGGGACCCCTACTGAGCTCAGCCCAGCCCCACTGAAGCAGAACCCACAGGCTCCGAAGCCACAGCCTCACTACTCCTTGCTGAGGCTTCCTGACTGTTTAAGCGGCATCATCTTGGCAATAGACGGCTGGCCCTGACCCACACGCTGATGAGCAATGTTCCTTCTGCCAAAGCCAGCCAGACATTGTGTCCGTGGCTCACTCTAAGAAGGGAAATCGGAGACAAACACAGGGTCAAGGGAGAGGCTGAGGTAGGAAAGACTCGAGCTTATGAGAATAACGGTGCTGTAGCTTCCCATGGCTTGACATAGTGGCGTGTGCCTATATCCCAGTTCTCAGGAGGCTGAGGCAGGAGGATCGCTGTGAGTTCTTCTCTGTCTATCACCTATGCTGAGGTGGCAGCCCTGCCCCGTGAAATCTTCAGCTCTCGCCTCTATTGCTCCAACTTCGAGGAACAGAGTGGCCCCAGATGGTCCTGTAGGTATGAGATGAGTCCCCTGACACCCAAGTTACAGTCACTGGAATGGGGACACAGGAGGACACAACCTTGATCCTCAATACTGGATGCTTGCATTCACTTCTGCCCCTATCGACCCAGTCTCAGACATTGGTCACATGACCAAACTCAATAGCAGGGGAAGCTGAGAAATTGGTCAGATGGCCAAATTCAGCCGCAAGGGAGTCTGGGAAGTGTACTGACTTTGTTGCGGCCTACAGAGTGCGCCACTCTTTCTGGGGCGGACAAGCAGGTGCTGCCTGCCTGGCAAAGAGGAAGAAGAGATAAGTAAAGCAAGGTCTCTATGCCGACTTTCTCAGCTGCTTTTTTTCCTGGCAACGGGGCTCAGTAGGGCGACTAATCATGGTCTTACTTCCTGGTGAGGGAGGAGACCTGGCTGGGCCCCGCCTGGTGCCAGGCCGGACCCTGGTGTGCAGCAGCCTGAGGTCAGCTGTGAGGATCGGGCTGGGCTCCAGGGATGGGCGGGGTGGTGGGGAGGTGGAGCAGCGCCATCTGCAGGGAGAATATGGAGTGCGGCAGGATCCATCGAGACAGGATCTTGCTGTATCGTCCAGGCCAGCCGTGAACTCACTGCACGATCCAGGCTGGCCTCAAGCTCACCGTGCTCTTCCTGCCTCAGCCTCCTGAGTGCTGGAATTTCAGATGTGCATCACCATACGAGGCACCACTTTCTCTTTGTGGGTTTAAGAGGTCACCCATCTCTTCCCCCACAGGAGTCGAAGGACTTTTTCTTTGGGAAAATCTTGCCTCTTAGGCAGAGATCTTGATTCTCTGGCTGAGTATGAAGTGTCCATGTGAAAAGCTGAGAGACGAGCCAGTCTTCAGTCTTGATGGTGCACGCCTGTACTCCCAACCCCTGGAAGGCTGAGGCAGGAGGATCACTGCTGGTTTGAGGCCAGCCTGGGCTACACAGTGAGCTCCTGACTCAAAAACACAACGCAGCTTACTTTTGGGAGTTCACATCTGCACTACACAGCGCTCCGTCCCTCGTGGGGGCCTTCGATGGCTACCCTTTCTGGGCCATGTCCAGTTTTCCTAATCACTTACGGTGTGATTCTTGTATCAGAGCCTGAAAGACTTGCAACCTGGCCATCAGGCACAGTCTGACCCTGAAGGACTTGGAGTAGCCCCAGCTGGGCTCGCAGTCCAGAGAGCCTCAGTTCCAAAGGGGAGGAAGTACTGAGGCAGACAGTGTAGGCTCACTGGTGACTGGCTTGGTTTGGGGGGGTGGTTGTTTTGTTTTTTGGGGTTTTGTTTGTTTGAGGGGGTGGGGGTGGGGGTTGGGAGCAGTTCTTGCTTCCCGGGTAACCTGGAGAGAGTGGGATCCTGGATCCTGTGCACATGGCTTTTGACTCACTTCTAAAGCATCATCACTGGATGGGCGAGATGGCTCAGTAGTCTAAAGCACCTGCCTAGGAAAGTTTAGGCAGCCTCAGGTACTGCAGTTCAATCCCCAGCACCACAAACTGTGCCAGCCCCACCAGGGCAGGCTGAGCTAGCCATTAAAAAATTAAAATAAAAAAATAAAGCATTATCACTATGGGTGATGGCCAAGGTGGTACACTCTGGGACGCAGAAGAGGCAGGAGGGTTGAAAGTTTAACCCCAGCTTGGGTAATTTAGCAATTTAGAAGGCCCTGCCTAGGTGGGAGGGTGGCTCATGTATATACTCCCAGCACTTGGGAGGCTGAGGCAGGAGGACTAGCTGGACTATAAAGTCAGCTCAAGGCCAGCCTAAACTGCACAGTGAGCGCCTATTTTGAAAAGACAAAAAAGAGCCGGGCATGGTGACGCACGCCTGTAGTCCCAGCACTTGGGAGGCTGAGGCAGGAGGATCAGTGCGAGTTTGAGACCAGCCTGGGCTACAGAAGTAAGCTCAAAGCCAGCCTGAACTACATAGTGAGACCCTGTCTCAAAAATGGGGCCTGGCAGGATGGCCCAGTGGTCTAAAGGGCCTGCTTAGGAAAGTTTGGGTGGCTGCAGGGACTGCAGTTCGATCCCCGGCACCACATGCTGTGCCAGCCCTGCCCTTGGGGCAGGCTGAGCCGGCCATAAAAAAAAAAGATTGAATAAACAAATAAAGGTTCTGAAACAAGAAAATAAATAAGTAAATAAATAAATAAACAAATAATAAAATTTAAAAAAAAAATAACAAGAACCAAGTCACCAGCTGGGCGTGGTGGCACACGCCTGTAATCCCAGCACTTGGGAGGCTGAGGCAGGAGGATCAATGCGAGTTCAAGACCAGCATGGGCTACAAAAGTGAGCTCAAGGCCAGCCTCAACTGCATAGCGAGACCCTGTCTCCAAAAGACAAAAAAAAAAAACAAAAACAAGTCACCTTCTCCCCTCCTTTAATATAAAAGATGAAGGGCCCAGCAGGATGGCTCAGTGGTCTAAAGCGCCTGCTTAGGAAAGCTTAGTCGGCTGCAGGGACCAAGGTTCGATCCCTGGCACCACATACTGCACCAGCCCTGCCCTCAGGGCAGGCTGAGCTGGCCATAAAAATAAATAAATAAACAAAAGTTCTGAAAACAAGAAAAAAATAAAAATAACATTTAAAAAAATAAAATAAAAGATGAAATTTAAATATACAAGGAGGCTAGTACACAGCTCAGTATAAAGATCTTGGATTTAATCCCTGGTACCACCATCACCACCACCACCACCAAAGCTATAGGGCTCTGGAAGCCAGTTTAAGAAAAAGTAAAATACAGTGTGTGGCCAGTGGCACGTGCCAGTACTTGGGAGATTTAGGCAGGAGGATCGCTGTGAGTTCGAGACCAGCCTGGGATACCAAAATGAGCTTAAGGCCAGCCTGAACTGCATAGTAAGACCTTGTCTCAAAAAGAAAAAAAAATCAGAAAGACAAACAAATAAACAAGTAAATAGGCGAAGATGGGAAATTTTATGTTATGCATATTATGTATATTATACCACATTCAAAGTAAAATTAAAATAATATAATTGTTTTATAATCTCATATTTCCTGCAGTTCTGTTTCTGCTATCTGTTGCTGCTACTGATTTTCACAAAGCCTTGTTCTTATGTTGGGTTTTGGCTTTGACTTTATTGTTGTTCTTGGAGACAGGGTCTTGGCGATCCTCCTGCCTCTGCCTCCCAAGTGCTGGGATATCAGTCATGTGCCACTGTGCCCGGGCCTGCTTGTCGAGGCTGTGTGGGCCCCTGCCTTCCTGGGTTGTGCGCTCGGCTCACCGTTCCTTCTCGTCTATTCTAAGGCTCTCACCACGGCCGGCAGCACGTCTTCCTATCCAGCCTGCAGGTCCTGAGCTGTCACAGAGCCAAGAGGCACCCACCTGGTTCCACACCTGCTCATCCACAGGGCTCCTGCCTGCCCGAGGGTTCTCCTGAGGCCCCTCGCTCAGCACTGAACCTCGCAGCCCATTGACACCACCAAGGGTACCAATGGACGTCCAGGGGGCCGCTGGGAGAAGTAAGGGCATCATTGAAGCCGCCTTTCCATAACCCTTGCTAGACAGAAAACAGGCTTGCGTGCCTGTCATCCCGGCCCTTGAGAGGCTGAGGCAGGAGGATCGCCACCAGCTGGAGGCTATCCTGGGCTAGGGAATGAGTTCAAGGCCAGCTTGGACTACACGGCAAGACCCTAGCTTTATTTACTTATTTATTTATTTATATCTATTTTTATTTATTTATTTTTGTCTTTTTGAGACAGGGTCTTACTATGTAGTTCACACTGGCCTTGAGCTCACTTTTGTAGCCCAGGCTGGTCTGAACTCGCACCGATCCTCCTGCCTCAGCCTCCCAAGTGCTGGGATTACAGGCATGCGCCACTACGCCTGGCTAACCCTAGCTTTAAAAACCTGAAGTTAACTAATTTGAAAAAGTGCAGCCAGTATCGAGAACCACAGCTCTAACCCCCAGCAGCCCTGGACAGACCTGTCCCCTCTCCACTGCACCCCCAGCCAGGCTTCCCTCTGACCGGGGCTGTCCTTTCCTGGCTTCATGTTTCTCAGGGACAGATGGCCCAGAGTCCCTCACATGGACAGGAGACACTCTGGCTCACACAGCCACTTGTCTCCATCACAGGCTCGAAGGAGGTGCGCTGGTACGGGATGACAGCCCGCAGGGGCACGGTGCTGGGAGGCGCCTTCTCCTTCATGGCCACCAGCATGTACCTCATCTTTGAGTCCAAGCCGCTGGCCCAGGTCAACTGCACCAAGGCTGAGCTGGCCGGCATGGAGCTCAGCCACGCCTTCAGCCACTTCGTGGCCTGCTGGAGCCTGGCCATCGTCCTGTTCCTGTCGCTCATCACCCTCGTGGTCAGCGGCTTCCTGCTGTACTCCGTCTACGCCCAGGTCTTCCAGGGCCTCCTGCTCTACATCTTCTGGATCACTTTCTTCGAGGCCGTCAACCTGGCCGTGCAGGTCCTCACCAACAGCTTCAGCAGGGAGGCTGTCCGAGCCATGCGCTGGTTCGGCTGCGTGTCCCGCACGCTCATGCACTGCTTCTGGTTGTCCTTTGTCATCACCTACGCGCGCCTGAGCTACACGAGCCAGCAGCAGGGTGACATCCTGTCCTATGGCAGGCGCGGCTCCTTGGCCCCGAGAAAGGCGCAGTGGTTGTAGTGAGGCTGGGGGTGGCCTTGGTGTTCCCGAGGACAGTTGCACTGAGCTTAGGGACCTTCTATTTACCTGTGTTTTTTCCCTTGTACGGGGTGGGGGGATTGAACTCAGGACCTTGGGATCAAAATCAGGACCTTGCTCTTCCCAGGCAGGTGCTCACGCCCCTGAGCTGTCTCCTCAGCTATTTGCTTTTCCCTTATTATTTGTTTTGTCCGAGCCTGTGCTGCTGCTCCTAGAGGGAGGGGTATCCCCGGGAACCTGAAAGCCGGTCACAGCTGGTGCTTTGAGGCCTGGAGGCCACAGGAAGAGCCCTGTAGAGGACCAGCACCTCCCAAGCTTGGCCTTCCACCTCAGCTCAGGCCCACTTTCGTGGCCAACAGCAAAGCACACAGGACTAACACGCAGCGGAGTGGCTGTCACCTTCAGACCTAGGCTCCTGACCTAACCTGGGCCAGAAGTCACCGTATCTGTATGTCTGGCCCCTGTAGCATAGAGGGTTCTCTTGGCCAAGGGACCAGTTTGTGCTGCCTTGCTCAGTCTCCTATGCTAAATTCCACTCTGCATTAGAACAATAAAGGGGCCTGGTGGGATGGCTCAGTGGTTTAAAGTGCCTGCTTGGGAAACCTTGGGCAGCTTCAGGGACCGTGGTTCGATCCCCGGCACCACATGCTGCGCCAGCCCTGCCCTCGGGGCGGGCTGAGCCGGCCATAAAAAATGAGTAAATAAACAAATAAAGGTTTTGAAACAAGAAATAAATAAATAAAATTTAGAACAATAAAAACAAAGGGGAAAAAAATCATTCTTCAGTTTCTGTCTTGAGTTCTCCCTGTCCTTTGTTAGGAAACACTATGGGGTGGGGGGGGGTACCACAGGCACTTGGTTAGTCAAAGGGTAGATGGTAAGGCAGGCATGGAGGCACACACCTGTCATCCCAGCACTCGGGAGGCTGAAGCAGGAGGGTTGTTGTGAGCTCAAGGCCAATCTGGACTACAGGGTGAAACATCCCCAAAAAACTCTCTAAGAGGTAAACATTAAGCTTATTTCTGTGCAAGCCACTGTTTTGTTTTTTGTTTTGAGACAAGGTCTCACTATGCAGTTCAGGTTGGCCTTGAGCTCACTTTTGTAGCTCAGGCTGGTTTCAAACCCACATAGATCCTCCTGCCTCAGCCTCCCAAGAGCTGCGATTACAGGTGTGGGCCACCACACCCCGGCTCATGCAAGCCACTTTGGGGGAAAGGGATACCCAAATAGCATAAGACATGGAGCCTGACCTTGAGGGTTCTGCAGCGTAGGTGAAGCAGTCCATCAACTGGGAGGTGGTATATGACTGTCATGTCCAAGCTCAGAAGGCATCTGGAGACTGGCAAGATAGCTCAGCGGTCTAAAGCACTTGCTTAGGGCCCAGCAGAATGGCTCAGTGGTCTAAAGTGCCTGCTTGGGAAAGCTTGAGCAGCTTCAGGGACCTCGGTTCCATCCCCGGCACCACATGCTCGCCAGCCCTGCCCTCAGAGCAGGCTGAGCCGGCTATAAAAATGAGTGAATAAACAAACAAAGATTCTGAAACAAGAAAAAAATAAATAAATAAAATTTAAAAATTCTTTAAAAAATAAAAATAAAAATAAAGCACCTGCTTAGGCAAGCTTAGGCAACCACAGGGACGGTAGTTCGATCCCCAGTACCACATGCTGCACCAGCCTCACCCCCCAGGGCAGGCTGAGCCAGCCATAGCATAAATAAAGGTTTTTTAAAAAAGAAGAAGGGGGCCGGGCGTGGTGGCGCACGCCTGTAATCCCAGCACTCGGGAGGCTGAGGCAGGAGGATCGCTGTGAGTTCGAGACCAGCCTGGGCTACAAAAGTGAGCTCA